>CAIGRS010154913.1:0-10630 GCA_903798395.1 Fraxinus floribunda | reverse complement strand
AATTTATCATTTTATTCAATTCTTAATTTATATTTAAGGAAAAAAAAATTGCTATAAATATGAAAAATTCTATATTTTTATAATTTTATTTATACTATCATACGGGTCAAATCGGAACAAATCGCGATCGGTGACCCGCATGGACTCAACCCGGATGGGTTAACGGGCGAGCCTGGTTTGTAGTCCAAAATTTGTGGGCCGACCCGGAACCCGTAACAGATGGGCTTTTTTTCAGGCGGGCTGTTATCGGGCTCATATATTGACTGACCGACCCAACCCGGACCACCCGGATTGACACCTCTAAACAAGATTGATGGGATAGATTTTGACTAGTCATGCTACGCGTACACTTTAGTTTACAACTTGATTTACATTTCTGTTTGTTGACAAATTTGAGAATGATGCTTGTGGTACAGAATTTTTTTTACAGAAGTTTTACAAACAACACACATGATGGGGTCCTCGCAATTTTATTTTATTTTTTAATACATGTGGGGCTCGACCCCATATGAGGGGCCTGTAAGGCTCCTGTAAATCTATCCCTGTACATAGGGATTAATCCCAAATTTGAATACATTGATTTTATAAACACTTTTTCAATCAATGGTTAAATTTTTCGACACAGAGTGTCAGCACGATGCAGCATGTATGTGAAGTGAAGGTCTGTTCACTTCACAACCAATATACTACGATATCGTACCTAATTCTAATTCAATAGTTACAACAACCGATGAGCTAGCAGCTTGTATTCGCATAGTAAGAAGAATGCGTCCTTCCTGCTTTCGAGAAAGCGAGGCACTACCACTATTGGATTCACATTTGGGTGTACATGTAGTCGTATTCAATTTTGACGAGCCCACCAAAATCTCTGAAAAGTACCCGATAACTCCGGATTGCACTTGCTCCCATTTTTCCTTGAGTTATGCTTGGGGTACATACTGGCACACCCTCCAATAGAGGAGTGCCACTTGTGCATTATGAATACCATTATGGTATCCATAATGTACAAATAGTATAGTCCTTTTTCCTTGTCACTTCCAGTCGTGATCTTGTGATTTATCAAAACCCCTGAAAAACCCTGATTTTATATGAACCCCGAATTGAGAATACGAATGAATAAAAGACTCGTATTTTTTATCTTACAGTGACGAATCGATTGTGGAGAGTATATCGACTTACCCAAATGGAAATTTTCCTTTACAGATGCCGAAAAATTACTCCTTATTCATTCAAAACCCAATCAATAAACCTAAACCCCTCAATCCATGTACCTTTTGTCCGAAATTATTACAGCTCTAATCAAACAATATGGTCAGATATCATAACGCTGTTTTCAGACAAGTGGAGCAGTGATTCTGCTTATTCAAAGGTCGAGCAAAATTTGAAGGACAATGTTTCAAAATTGAAAGACGAGATTTTGATGCAAAATGATGATGCGGATAAGATAGGGAAAGTGTTGGAAGAAAATGGGGTGGCGTTGTTTAGGACTTATTCTGATGGATCCTCTGTACTGGAGCTCTACTCTCAGCTAAAAGTTTCGCCCCATTTAGCTTTTGAGGTGCTCCTTTTTGTTTATTTATACTCTTTTTGTTCATAGTAGTGAATATTTAGTACGTGACAACTGTTTGAATTGATTGGTTTTTTTTTTTTTGGCTTGACTCTATGTACTTTGTCATTGATTGATGAACTTAGTAATTAGGATTACACTGGGTTCTTAATAACAGAAGTTGTCTACATGAAATGCTTACTGGCAGATATTAAATTGGCGAAGGAAACATTTGGATTATGTCTCTCCTATGACCGCAGAGGAGTATGCAAAAGGAATTACTATGGCTGGTAGATCAAAGAATGTTGATCTTGCAATTGAGCTTTTTAACGAGGCTGCCAATAAACAGCTAAAAGCAGCATCTATATATAATGCACTCATGAGTGCTTACACGTATAACGGTTTGGCTATGAAATGTCAGTCATTATTTCAGCAGTTGAAGAAGGAAACCACATGTACACCAACAATTGTAACATATAACATTCTTATATCCACTTTTGGCCGTTTGATGCTCATAGATCATATGGAGGCAACTCTTAGAGAGATAAAGGATTTAAATCTCTCCCCAACTGTCAACACATACAATGGTTTAATCGCCGGGTATGTTACAGGATGGATGTGGGAAGAAATGGAGAACACTTACAGGATCATGAAGGTAAGTGATGTCAAGCCTGATCTGGACACTGATTTGCTGATGCTTCGAGGATATGCTCACTGTGGTAAGCTGGAAAAGATGGAACAGATCTATGAGATCGTAAGAGATCATGTCAATCAGAATGAAGTTCCGTTGATTAGAGCCATGATATGTGCATATTGTAAGAGTTCTGATGTTAATAGAGTTAAAAAGATTGAGGAATTGCTCAGACTAATCCCAGAAAATGATTATAGACCTTGGTTAAACGTGCTCTTGATTTGTGTTTATGCAAGAGAGGATTTATTAGAGCGAATGGAAGATTCAATCAACAATGCGTTTGAACGTAATACCTCTGTCACAACAATTGGTGTGATGCGATGCATTATTTCAAATTATTTCCGACACAATGCTGTGGACAAGCTTGCTGATTTTGTGAAGCGTGCAGGCTTGGCTGGCTGGAAAATCTGTCGTTCTCTTTATCATTGCAAGATGGTTATGTATTCAGCACAGATGCGCCTTGCCGAAATGGAGAGGGTTCTTGATGAGATGGATAGAGTCAATATGCACTGCTCAAAGAAAACATTTCAGATATTGAGTAACGCCTATTCCAGGTGGGGTCGAAGAAATAAACTTATGCAGGTTTTAGGGATGATGTGCAAGCATGGATATGGGATTTCTTTGGATGCGTGAAGCATAGAAAATGCTTCAATTGAACTACACGTGTTGAAATTATTAGGAATGATTAAGCTAGTGATAGTTCATAATCATTCTGTCAGAGAGATGA
This sequence comes from Fraxinus floribunda, assembly GCA_903798395.1. NCBI lineage: Eukaryota > Viridiplantae > Streptophyta > Magnoliopsida > Lamiales > Oleaceae > Fraxinus > Fraxinus floribunda. Next base: position 7,666 of record CAIGRS010154913.1, on the reverse strand, counting down.
ACAACAAGTTTCATCAAACTTGAAGGTAAAGTTCTCCTCTGTAATCCTGCTATATTTAGATGCCTCATTTTTTATTTTGACACTTAACTATGTGTGTATTAGTGGTGAAATGGTTTATGACCTTTACTGGAGAATGAATGATAGTATAGTGGTTTTATTTCATGAGACTGCAGGAACCAATTGTGTTACAATTTACATAACTACAAATGCAACCCTTTTCAACTTGTGTCTGCTTCACGTGTTGACTCTGACCATTATTTGCTATGTCAAGACTATATATACATGTAGCAGTGTATCTTTGACCTTGTAGAATAGATAGAAAATTTTCAAAATTTGATTATTAGGTTATCTGCTGTGGATTTTGTGCTTTACCATGTGGCATTCTTTAATGGTAGTAGTTGTGAGTAAAGTATCATCTCAGATGGCTTTCAACATTATTAACAAATGTCGGAACAGATTTGTTGAAGAGCAGAAACTTGTATTTTTATTATACCCTTAAAATATGGTCAGAAGTCCACCAAGCAGTCTTTGACTTTCGTTGCTAATGAGTGAATATTGAGGTGATCCATCAAAATGATCTGAGTTTTACGTATGCTAATTTGAGTGCTATTTTGGTTTAACCATCTTGTGTAGACAGGTCTTATTCTCATAATGATGGTTGTTAAAGATCACCAACAAATGAAAGGTAAATATTTGATTTTCACCTCAAATCAGACCCTTTTTCTCAACAAATTACAACATTAGCCAACAGAAATCTGAAAACCACTAGATTATTAGCCAAAAAATAGAGAAATCATCAAAATTTCCCAACTGTTGATTCATTAATGATACCTTTGATTCATTAACACTTCGTCGCTGTCGGCCACAAGGAGTAATTTTCGAGAGTAAAACTTCTAAAATCTTTTAAGGGGCACACTGTTCTCTTGAAAAACCTCTGTTTGACTAATATTCATAGCGCTCCAAGAACTTTCTGGGCTCTATTGATCTTAAAAAATATGGGGGCTACAGATTTTTTTCTTTCCTCACTTCCTTGCTCAGTTTCTCACTCACCACGCCACAAAGATCAAGAAAAACAGAACAAAAATCAGAAAAGATAGAGAAGAAAAAATATATAAACGTGAATTAAAGATAAAGAGGGGAAACTCGAGGACATGGTGTGGAGAGAGAGAAGGGGGGGGGGGGCAAATGAAAGAGGTGGCCGATATCGACCATTCAAGTGGACCCCACCTTATGTAATATTTGCACACACTTTTACTTATTTCTTCTATGTATTTTCCCAATTTAAATTAATTTATGAAAGTTGTTAATTAAGGATATTTTATGGATAGCTAATTTTACATGTAGCTCCAATTCTACCCTATAAATATGGGATCTTTTTCTCAATAGATTACACACATTGTGTAGTGACTCACATACTTTCTCTTCTTATTGTCTTATTCTATCTAGTTTTATTACACATCAACACGAGGTTCTAGCCAATTTGAGTTAGGAAGTGTGATTCTTTTCATTCTGTTCAAAGAAAGACAGATCTGATTCTCATAATGATGAGAGAGCTTATGTTTCTAGTCAATCTGGCAACTGCCTCTGTTTGCACCACGTCAAGGTCTTCCCCTCCTTATTACCTGGGATTTTCCGAATCTATGCCCCAATACACATCTAATATTGCTGGGGCTGAATTTAGGCGTGACCATGCATCATAGATTTATAGAGACTTCTGGCTTCATAACCTTTTAATAAAACTGTACTTCTTGATTGAATAGTACTTAAATTGACTACCACGACAATTTCTACCTACTTGAATTACCTATAAGGGTTAAGCAACACTATTGTAATTTCAGCAGTAGTAATTATTTTCGAGATTCGTAGGACTAGAATACTGATAAAATTTATGTTAAAGTTAGATGATTAAAATCCTCATATGGACTGATCAAGGGAGGATTACAATGTCAAATTTATTGTTATTTTTCTTTTTGGACCTTTAAGAACATGTTTTATAACATGTGTCACTCCTTCAAATTTAATTGATAACCTGCTGCTTTCCATGGGGCATTAGAAACGTGAGCTTTGGATGTGTGGAAAAACACAAATATGAACTCAGGAGGTTCTTGTTTTGTACTTGGTGTTTTTCCGGACAAGATTTTGTGAGGTGAAGATATTGATCATGACTATTGTCTTTTTTATTTCTCTGTCCATGTATCGTATGATTTGCTGAAAATTTAGATTATATTATTTTTTATGTTAAATATTTAGTTCTTATAATTATCTCTTACAACATTCACAAATTCACGTTCTGATCAGAATATATAATAGGTTCATTAATTTATCAATTGTTATGCAGAACTGGCTGCACAGCTTAGGCTGAACCTCAAAGTTAAATCTGCTAATTTGATGACAAATTGACAATGGTGTAATTATGTGGAGAGCTCCCATTTTACTTGTTGCCTGTTGACTGGAGTTTCTGCACACGAAGAAAATGCTGATTTCAGATTAATAGAAGCTATCTTGGAAGACATCTGGCCTGGAGTGAAAGTGGTATGTTTCATGCGTTGTATACAAAACCTCATTTATAGGGTTCAGAGTGACAAATGTGGATCATATAATAAATAAGTAAAAAACTGAAGATTTCATTGAGTGTTCACTCCATGGTGTAGATTTATTTCCAGGATTGCACGCACTGTGACTTGTTCAAGCTATCTTGTTGGCCTACATTTGTGCGTGTGGGGATGGGTTCAGGTGGTGAGCTAATTTAATGTGGGAAATTTGTTAACTTCTCACCTCTTTTTTTTCATGGGACTTATAGGGACGTTTTCATGGTGATGCCAACTGTCAAAAAATAATATGACTTGCTGATGAATCGATCTCACGCAAACTCAGAATTTCCTATTTATAGCATATTCTATTATTATGATGTAGACGAATTCATATGTGTACATGATTATTAAGATGATCATGATGCATTATGGTTGTCGACGATTAGGGGATCTGAAATTTGAGTGGAGTTTTATATGTACTAGCATATACTAAAGTAGGCTGATAAATTTTTAGATTCAGTTTTACAGTTTTTAAGCTTGTGAAACCAAAGAAACCGGAAATTTTGTGGTGTTAGAAGTTGTAAACAAGGTTCTTATGCTCATAACTAAAATATAGGAAAGGACCCCAACAAAATATTTTGTTTGCTGTGAATTTCGACTCCTGGTTTAAAGACTGCAAATGTAGAATCCATTTCTTTACCTTACCACCCCACTCCACTCCACCCAACAAATCAATTTTCCTTAGCCATTTTATCTAGTGAGCTGCATTCTGAGAATACATTTTCCTTCATTTTCTTGGCTATGACAGTGACACTCAATGTGGTACCTACCGTTGACATCACTTTGTAACAAATTCAGGTACAAAATTCTCTACTTGAAATGGAAATCAAAAATAATTGCTGGGTTGCGTTTCCCATTACAAGAAATTTAGCTTCTTCTCCCGTTCCTAGTAGACTAGGATGTTCCTGTTTGTTTAATCTTAGTTAGGTAACTGCTAAATTTCTTCAGCAGGATAAGGAACTGTAGCATATAATGTTTAAAACTTATTTAGACGAAAATCTTGGTGTATTTAAACAGAAATTTATATCTTCAATGATTGTGATTTTGAATACGTTAGTTTGTTTTGAAAAGGTGGTTGGTCGATGATGGAGAGATCCAATGGTCTGAATCATTTTACTTTTTGAGTAGACAAAAACGGTCAACCAATTTGAGTTATGGTCGATGATGATGACAATAGATTAAATGCTATTTACCTCAAACTTCAAATAACCTTCTATCAAAGACAAAGTAATCAAGAATTAATCAAATCAATGTCAAAGATGGAGAGATCCAATGTTTGGACTCATTTCTAATCATTATTTCCCAAGATTGTGATTTATTCTGGTGGGGTGGGGGATTTTAACTTTAGGGTGATAATGGGTAAAGTGTAAACAAGATTATGAAAAGGGGTTGTTTTATATCGGATTAGAATAAATATTACTTGTATCTATTTTACTCGTTTGAACTCAAATTTTAAAAATTTAGGTGTAGGCTTCTAGTATCAATGTTTTTTTGATATGCGGGCATGAATTCAAAGATCGCACTTCGCAAAGTAGTGCGATCTTTTACCGATGGTTATATAGTTATGTTCACCTTGTACAAATTATCTTAAAACTGTGTTTAGGAATGATTGTCCTTGTTGAATAGTACTTACGTATAATTGTTTATTTTACTATATGAAATTCTTCATTTAATTGATACAATTCTATCAAAAAGATAAATCTTTCTTCGTAACACAACTTTCCATTTGTATATAGAGATGTTGAAATAGATTCTTGTGTGCTCGGCAGAGCCTCTGAGGCAGTTATACTAGCTAGTCTCATCCCGTTTTACACCCTTCTTTGTATATTCTTGTATATAATCAGGTTAAATGATCATATCAGGTTAAATGATCATGTATCTAAGAGTGGTTTTCGACAAAATCAAGAGCAACCATTGAGGAGGAATATACGTATCTGACTTTGCAAAACTTACTAGTGCTTTGTACACAAGGAGAATATGATTTTAAGTTTTTAAGGAGCAAGCAAACACCAATCAGCTAGTGATACCTAAAAACAGACAAAAAGAACAGTGAAAAATGTAAAATGACAACTTTCTTGGAGCAATCAAAATCCAAATGAATTGCTTCATGAAATGGAGTTTACCTTACTATCACCATTGGTGTAAAGGAAGACACTATTGAAAAGGAAGTTAAAAATATTTTAGATATATATTAATGCATAGTATTTTTCCCTAATATGGTAGATTACAATGATTCAATCAAGACTTGAGAGTACTTTGAAGTTACGTATGTATTCATTATATAATAGATTACGCTTATTTATAAGGGGTAGAAATAATCGGAGAGATATCATATGCAAAAGCTTCACAGAGTATAAGAGGCACGATGACTAAACTCCATCTTTCACCTCCCTCCAACTTATCAACAATTTGTCTAGAATTTCAAATTCAACAATGACAAGCATAGCAAATAATTTGTTTGGCAATCCTCTTGAAAAGTCAAAAGCTATTTTTGGGATTAAAAAGTTACTTTTGAATATATTTGAATAATCTTTTTGAGGTACTTAATCTATCTAGAAGAGCTTTCAGATAATACAAAAAACAAAAGTACTGCCAAAAAGACCATAAAGGTGCTCTTTTGTGGACAATTCAAATTCTATAACAAATAAAAATTGCAACAAAAATCTTATAATCGCCTTGAACCGATAAATCTAACAACAAATTATCCACCTTTTAGCAAAAGAATTTTTGCATCAATACTTCTTTTTGGTATGATTTTCATGGAAGAATTAACAAATACAAATTGCATCATTACTCTTATCACCATAGAAAAAAGACCTATAGATATACAAAAGTACAAATACATGCAGCCCAAAAATATATGCACGAATATTTTCAGCTCAATACCAGTTAAGTTTGGATGTTCAATAAATATACCCCATCACAAAATAAGCCAAAAAAAATAAAGTAGTTTCCGGATAAACAATGAGATATCATATATTTCTACAGCACCTTGTATAAAAAACAATATGATAACAGTACTAAAAACTCCTCTACCAGATGTTATGTGAAGAAAGTATAAAATTAAGTACTTTAAGCCAAATGCACAAGGATAAGTTACTTTCTGCAGTACCAAAACAAGCAATCTTCCCAAATGGAATGTGTTTCTTGACCATGAACAGGAAGGCAGTGATCTTGGGCCGGAGATGGTTCATGTTAAGATCTAAGAAACGACTAGTTAAAAACAAAAATAACTCTATGCAGAACATAAGACTACACACATGCTAAAAGTGGGGAAAAAAATAAACCCCCAAGTAAAATATTGAGATTCTGTTAGGTGTACATAGCTGCATGTAATTGAAGTTGATGTAAATATGTATTAACAATTAGGATGGATAAAGCTCTTGATCTCGTCCACCAGGCAATGGAAATGCTCGTTATTTGGCAAGAAGTAGAATCCGATTGTCGCCTTTTCAAGATATAGGAGCTTTACTTCGTGCCCAGATTTCTTGAGCCCTTCAACATAATCCAATTGCCAATCTTGAATAAGATCAAACCCTGCTACAACAACTAGGCTTTTCGGAAAATTAAGTCCCTCAATACTTCTATTCCTAGGGCCGAATATGTTACAGGCCGGATGGTCTCTATCTTCTCCTTCTGGTAAAAACGCTCTCCAGTACCAATCCCTATCTTGAATCGTTACAAAGTATTTCCTGTCCAATCTTTTCTCCGATTCCTTTCTCTCTTGCCCACCAAACATTGGATGAAGGAGAATATTACCCAATACTTCAACACCCTCTTCAGCAGCCCGTGCAGCAACATGGTGCGCTATATTCCCACCCGAGCTATCACCTGCCAAATATACGTGAACCTTCGAATCCTTCCCACTCCTAAGCCATGATTTCGAGTGAACCCACTTAAGAGCAGCCCATCCATCATCGTAGGCACACGGGTAACGATGTTCAGGTGATCGGCGATAATTCACAGATACAACAGCAGCCTTGCATATGTTGACAAGACGACGACAAAATGTATCATAAATAGCACTATTGGCTGACGAATGAGTAAAGCTCCCCCCATGGAAGAACAGTATTACAGGAACAATTTCACTAGTGCTCAATGGCTTTTCAACTTCTACAATCCTCCGTCGAGCCTCATTCTCAAGGGAAGACAAGTAAACCCGGTTGAAAAGGCTCGTGGTGCAATCTACAACATCGAAAGAGTAAACCCCGTCTACAGGATTCGGATTCTCGGGGACTTTTCGATCAAGAAACTCAGCTAAATCACGGTTAAATGTGCCATCTGGACGGCGAAGCATGTTGTAAGCAAGCTTGAAATTGGATATTAGAACCCATGTATTCAGTGGAACCACCCTCTGCAAAAGAGTGTTTCAAGCTAATTACATGTTCATCTATCAATTGCAGCACAAAATGAAGGTGAAAAACCTAAAACTGAGTGAAGAAATTGCTAAGACATGTGTCTAACCTCAGACTATCGAACCAGTAGAACTAATCGCAATAAAAGAAAAAAAATCTGAAAACAACGCGTGGAAGGAAACCAAATCAGAGCAAATAAAAGAAAAGAAGAGGGAAAATGGGAATAAAAACAAATAAAGATAACCGCAAATGCGAAGGTAAAGATTCGAATTTTCAGCACAAATCAGACCCTTTTTCTCAACAAATCTCAACTTTCACCAGCAAAAATCTCAAACCCACAAAATTAATCAGCCAAAAATAGAAAAGTTTTCATAAAATCCCCAATAAAAGAAAAATAAATTATGAGCATATTCGAGTGATTACCTTCGATTCACTAATTTTTACTTCACTACTGCCAGCCATCAGGAGTAATTTCAAGAACCGAACTTGTAAAACCTTAAAGCGTCACACTGATCTCTCTTGAATAACCTCTGTTTGACTACTATTCATAGCGCTCCAAGAACTTTCTGGGCTCTATTTTTTTATCATAGAAATATGTGGGCTACAAAACAAAAATCATAAAAGATAGAGAGGAAAATGTATACGTACTTGAATTAAAGATAAAGAGACGAAGCTTGAGGAAGCGGTGTGGAAATTACTAAAAATAGAGTGAGAGAGAGA
>CAIGRS010154902.1:0-14556 GCA_903798395.1 Fraxinus floribunda | reverse complement strand
AGACAATTTTTATTTTTATTTTTGGTTATTTTTAATATTTTAATAATTTATCTGTACTCATTTGTACTTTTTAAAAAAGTTTAGAAGTAAGATTGTAATTTGTTCTTTATTTTCCTTCTCTTTTTTTGTTTTATTTAAATAGAAGTGTATATTGATCATTTTACGTTAAAAATGGTAAAAATGATCTTTTTCGCAATGAAATGTTGAAATAAAGATGAAAATGTAAAAAAAGAAACGTATGGACGTTTTGTGCTATTAAATCTTAAGATTTTCATTTTCATTTTTCTACTCATTTTCAACCACACATTTTTCAATAAAATAATATTTTTTCATCACATCAATAACTTTTCCTTCTTTTTGGAACCTTCTTGTTTTAGTGGAAATTGGAGATTTCAATTCAAAATTTTCAATTCTCAGTGGCTACACGAGTGTTCAATCAATTGGGATTCTTGGTAATTGGAATGGATTGGGTGTGTCATGTAAATCAATGGCATCCTTCTATCTTATAATTTGGACCAATTATTTTGGCCCACCCTTTTTTTTTGAAAGCTAAAGTTTGGAACTGGGCTGCTGAAAAAATTGGGGCGGCCCAAGCCTTCATTGGGTTCACCCCTGGCCTACATGTATTAACTGCTATAATCAAAAGCATTTCCTTTTGACTCTGTCAGTATCACGTTATAGTGACTCAACGTTGGGTCTTGGAATGATTCTTTTGTAAACTGTAGAAGCACAGGGTAAGCTAGACTGAAAAAGTAACTTCCCAAGTGATTCAACCCTTAGACTTATAGGACTTGTTTGGTACGATTCAAAATTCAATTAAAATTAAAAATATAATCGTCATTGAGTCTCGCTAGTCTAATAAAAGTCAACAATAACGATTAATTTTTCAATTTTAATCTCTACCGAACACGCTCATAGTGTTCAATTGAGTTCAAATGTGAAATTCTTGATTTTTTTTTTAAATGTTATAATCAAAGATTCGAAGTGCAAGCATTTGAGTAAATTATGTCTTCAGGGAATTTTAATATTTGTTCATATACATGAGTTTTGCAATTATTTGTTGTCAACGACTAGATAAATAATTGATCATGCTATAAGTTTGCTGGTGATATTTTATAATTACCTTTGTGCATACAGGTTAGAAATAGAAACCTCGTTGAACAAATTATGCTAAAACATAATTGTTATCCATTTTAAATATTATTTATTTAATTTTAAGCAACTGTGATAATAAAAGTTATGATAGTCAACGTTTTAAAGAGAAGTTTTATATTTCAAATCAAATATTATATAAATGTTGTAAACACCCTTAAATAATTACGGTTATAAAATTGTATACACTATAAGTTTGAGATATTTAGACATCATCTCCATTATCTTTATTTTTTTTTGTTGACGTACTCGCAGCCGCTACCCACAAATGCATACTGGGTAAATCTCGTTTCATGTGCAGTAGACCACAAATCATACAAGAGAGATAAATCGCAATAGGCAAGTTCGGTGCGACGGACTCAACCAGTGAAGTTACATATTTATGATATATTTTGAAATATTAAATAAAGGGAAGTTACATTTTGAAATTTTAAGAGCGTGTTTAGGAGTTATTAAACTCCAATTAAAATTGAAAATATAGTCGTTATTGGGTCTCACTCGTCTAATAAAAGTCAATAATAACGGCTAGTTTTTCAATTTTAATCCAATTTTAATCTCTACCAAACACGTCCTAAATACATTGACATAATTCTTCAAAGGCATGTGTGATTTTAGGGAACGGGATACTTTTATTAAATATGAATATGATGAAGTTGAATGGAGGCATATGCTCAAACGTATTACTAGAAATCAATATTAAAATTTCATGTATTTATCTTATTAAACTTAGATATGTAATATTGATATTTTGAAAATTTTAGAAGATTTTGCTGATATACAAATGTGCAAGTGAAGAATAAAAGTTTTGCAAATTGATAGCACCAAATTACTGTCCAAGAGGGACATGAAATATATTGTAATTTTAGATTGACATGCATAAATCATTAAGAGGGATGAGTTTAGGCTTTTAAGGGGGTCACCTCCAGGAGTAATCTAACATTTGTAATTAGAGATTCCATGAAAAATGTTCAATGGGATAGAAACAACCCATACTGAATGACTTGTAATATCACTATTTTATTTGTGCTTACCCCTATGGTGATAATGTTAATAATAATGTGACGTCGGAAGGATTTAACCCTAAATGAGTACCGATGCGAAAATTCTCTCGAGGTACGGATTGCGACACCCTTGAAAGACTCACATATGTAAGAGTTGCAATGGGACGTGGCTATGAGATTGGACTATTCCCCAGAGATTCTTACTAGAATCGAGATTAGAGCATATGATCTTAAGAGCGCTATCCGCTATGAACTAGAGTATAAATCGATAATGTGTGTGAAGCAATTGAAGTTTGGCTCGGGGCTTAGTCCATCATGACTCCCTCAAATGAAAATTATTATCACTAAATGAGGTTCAAGTTCAAAAAAATATATGCCTATTGCACAGTATTATGTTGCAACTATATATTATCTATTTATCTATTTTGAGAACTTAAAACTTGTCGACGATTGTTGTAACGTAAAAGAAGTTCCAAATATTCAAAATTAATATTGAAATTGTGTTTGGTGCATATTAAAATGAAAGAATGTATTTTTTTGAAGTGATGTGATGAGAAATATGTGGTTGAAAAAGAAGGAAAAGTTATTGATGTGATGGAAAATATTATTTTATTGAAGAATGTGTGGTTGAAAATGAGTAGAAGAATGAGAATGAAAAAAATAATGTGAGTCAAACATGGACTAAATTTTTAATTTGTAGTCATAATGCAATATTAAAACACCATTATTTTATATGAAAGTTCTATTTTAATGGATGAAATATTCATTATTGTGGGAGATTGGTTTTACCCTATAGAAGAGATTGTGATTTCATTTTTTGATGTAATATGAAAAATGCAATTTGAGAAGAAAACTAGAATACACTAAATGCTCCTACTCAAATACTTTTGACAATTCGACGAAGGCTAGTTCTTTATCTCTCTGTGATCGTGTCCATAGAAGGAGAATCAGTTGTAAGTTATATATGTTTTATCTTAAAGTTGTGTAGTGTCGAAGTATCAGTACAAAGGGGAGACAACACGATTTTGGAACATCATCCTTCACATGACTCTTTAAGGCTTGATTTTCTAACTCATTTCTTATTTTTATGTTATTTATACTTGTTATGTTTATTGATAAATATCTAAACACAAATCGCTTATTTTTCATGATAACAACAAACAACAAATTTAAAAATGGTGGGCTCGACTGTGAGGTTTGTAAGTGTGTGTTGGGAAAGGCTTTTTCAAAGCTTAAAAGCATTTTTTGGAGATTAAAATTAATCATGTTACACACAATAAAATATTATGTACGTAATCTAATTTTTTTTCCTACATACTTATTTTTAATCATACATTTACACAATAAAATATTCTATACGTAATCTAAAAATTTTTCTACACTTTTTAACCACACGTCGTCCAAAAAATCACCATTCAGAACATTATTTTGTTTTGCCAAATAATGGCCATCAAAGATGGCATTATATTTTATATTAAATCTAAAATTCTTATTTTCTTTAATCACACATTTAACTTCTGTTTGATTTAGCAAAAAAATCAATTTTTTAGTAAATTTTGATAAAAAAAATAAAGAAATATATAATTAAAAACAATTTTTTATAAAATGGGAACAAAAGGGAGTTTAATATGACCAATGACGTCAACAAAACTTTGTAAAACAAGGCTAAGCCTTTTTTGATCCTCATGATTTAGAAAATACATTTTTCTATCTTTTATTTTTAACTACACATTTTTTTAATAAAATAATATTATACGCAAACTCAATTTTTGTTTTCTTATTTTTCAACCATACATTCTCGTCAAATACTATTTCAAAATGCATTATCCTAAACAATATAAAAGATGCACTTTTTTCGGTACACATGTCACAACCTCCCATCGTCATCCATAACGACACCGTTTTAGAGGATTTCTCAATTCTTTTCTACTCCGTCTCCATGGCTGCATTGAGAAGAGAAAATGTACACTAAGCAAAAGAAGATCGAAAAATTGAGAGACTACTTGCCCTTAGCCGACTTAACAGGATCTCGTCGTCCTCCTCCCCGAACCGTAGCTTTTTAAGTTGGAGCTTCTCCTCCGAATGCATTCTGAGAATATGTTTATTTTTACTGAGTTAGCTAACAGAGAATATGGTTGCTGAATAATCTTAATCCTAAACAATATAAAAGAGGCACTTTTTTCGGTACACGTGTCGCAACCTCCAATCGTCAACCATAACGATGCCGTTTTAGATGATTTCCCAATTCTTTTCTACTCTGTCTTCATGGCCACATTGAGAAGAGAAAACGTACACTAAGCAAAAGAAGATCGAAAAATTGTGAGACTACTTGCTGTAGCCGACTTAACAGGATCTCGTTGTTCTCCTCCTCGAACCCTAGCTTTTTCAGTTGGAGCTTCTCCTCCGAATGCATTCTGAGAATGTTTATTTGTATTGAGTTAGCTAACAGACAATACGATTGCTGGATAAACAGAATTTCTGGCTTCTCATTTGAATTGATCGTGTTTTGGTGATAGATTTATTGTTCAGGAGTCAGATTTTTCAGATGAAAAAAACTATTTCTAAAAATGAAAATATAAGCGACGGAGACATGATCTGTGTCTCTGTTCCTTGCAGGGACACGGCCTTTGTCTTCGTTATTCGTGGAGGCACGACGTTGCCCTCGAACCCCACGATGGGCGCTGTCCCTCGACCGACTGGTCAGGTTGACCCCACCACAGTGTTGCCCTGAATCCCATAAGGGCAATGTCCATGTGTTGTAGTAATGTCATCCTTCTTATTAACATATTCGTTATTAAAAATATTGTCATATTTCATTTGTAGAATTCTATAGTTTAGAAGTTTTATTCTGTATGACTGATGATACTTTGTTTACTTACATATATTACACATAAAGGAAATAGAAAAATTTGCAAATAATATATTCAAATTTTTTAATTAATTTTTCCAGTGATCGCAAAAAGTTAAGCAATTGAAAATACATAATTGGATCATAATGCATGTTAGATTCATCCCCGTTACTTGGAGCAAGTTTTAAATGTTAACATAATTTACTAATTGTATAGCTAGAATTCCTTGTCATTTGGAAAATGCTTGGTATAAACTTGTTGGTCGATTTTCGTGTGGTAAAACCATGTGTGATGTTTTACAATTTAAAATTAATTTGTGTAAAATGAACAAAAAAACTCCACACTAATACGTAACCAACTACACTACAGTACTTGCATTGTACATGCTATAAATGGCGCTGTACATAAAATGGAAATAAAAATTAAAAAAAAACAGAAAAATCACTACTCAGCTTCCCCAACACGCGACAACCCAGAAATCAAATACTAGGGTTTCAAAATCCCCGCCATTACGAAACCCTTTTCACACATCGACTGTATGCAATTAAATGGCGAAGGAGGAAGATAACCCGACCACTCCACAAGCTTCGATGCCCAGCCCGAATCCGAGCCCGAAAACTGCCCAACAATCTCCCGTATTCTCCCAGTCCAGCTCTTCCCATCTACCCCACAATGCCAACAATCATAATAATCCCAGTAACAAGAATAAAGATAACAGTAGTCCTCCTCTATCAAAAAGTGCACGGAGTCCCGAAGAGTTCATTCTATCAGTGGCTGCAAAATTTGCTTCTCAGCCACTTCAGTATTCCGATCCGGATGTCTGGGGCGTGCTCACTGCAATATCTGAGAAGGCCCGGAAGCGCCACCAGGTTCAACGCGGCTTCAAAGTTCTTGATTTTTTGTTAATACGTTAGTTTACGATAATTGAAGTTTGCACCATATAGTTTTCACTGGGACCTTGAGTAATGGTTTTTATTTTTACCCTGCATTGCCGAAGGTAATAATTTCAGTATAGGTTAAGCTTTTAGTCCGCATATTTAAGTTAATTTTTATGCATAAAATTTGTGAGCTACCTAAGCCTTAATCTCTTGGTAATTAACTGTAAATCTGTGATTAGTGATAGCTTATTGCTCAGCCCCATTTTATTTCAAACCGATCTTTTCGGGCAAGAGAGGGAAATTCGGATGTGATGTCATACCTTTGGTTTTTAGTAAAATTGAAAAGGTGACAGTATCAACAGATGTTCTAGGAAATTTTGTCACATGTAAAGCAGTCAGTTCTTCATTTTCCATAATTATGGCAAAACCTTCTATTGTCTTGTGGTCTCTAATTGATGTGGTCAATTACCGCAATAGATGAACTTATGCTGCTTAGTTTTTGAAAATTCTTGTTGACGATTTGTAAGGCCTGCAAAATATTAATTCTTATCATAGTTTATGAGTGAACATTTTTAGCTAGTTATCTAAGAAAAAACAATATTATGCCCCTATTTGGTTTAGATAAAAATCAGATTATAAAAGTTGATTAATTATTGACTTTGACTTAGATCTTAATCAACTTTTTTAGTCGAACCAAACAAGGGCTATATGAATTTATGTAATGTCTCACAATCTGCAAATGTTAATGCACATGACATGTGAAACAATTTAGAAAATATAACCCAAGAAGTTATTTGAGTATTAGGAAAAATAATATTATTTTCATCATAGGAATATCTGTTTGATCTTGCTGTAATCTGTCACTGTTAATATACATGACAAGTGAAATAACTTAGAGAATGTATAATTGAGAATCTAAGTGAGTACCTAAAACTTTAGCTTTGCTGCCTGGAACTGTAGCTTTGAACTCTAGCAGCTTTTGATCAATGCTATAACCACTATTTCGACCTCTATTTTGGGCACTGACATACACTCGTGCCATTTTATGCTTTTCATATTACAATGAAAGCCTTTGCAACAAAGATGCGATTTAAGGATTGGCTGACACAAGTATTGCCATAACAGGGCATGAATTTGCTTCTGACTTCAGATGAACACTATATTGGTCGATTGGTGGATGATTCCCGTTTCCAGATTATCTCACCTGCAGTAAGCGCACATCATTGTAAGATTTACCGGAAGAGGGTTGCTTCTGACGATATGAAACATCCCTCCGACAACTGTACTTCTGTTTTCCTGAAAGATTCTAGGTTGTATGTTAATTTGTCAAGCCTTCTCGATTCAATCTGGTCTATAGATTTTTCTGACGTTTAATCTTTCCTCAGCACGAATGGAACATATTTAAACTGGGAGAAGTTGAACAAAAGTAGCTCTGAAGCAAAACTGTGTCATGGAGACATCATCTCAATAGCATTTACTCCACAACATGGTAAAGTTGGTGCTTATCCTTTTAAAGTTAATTCTTATTTGAGTGTACCATTTTAGTTGAAGCTTTACGGTTAATTTCTTTGAAGCTCTTGAATAACTCCAAAATGCATATATCATGAGAATTATTATTATTATTATTATTATATTTATTTATTTATTTTTTTTTTTAAAAACTAGTTTGGCTCTAGCTCATTTCAAATCACAGTGGGAGCCTAATTGGCTATTGGACAGAAACTGTTTCTTTGGTTGAAAGTTATTTGATGCCTCCATTTATAATTTTTATACATTTGTTTTCTTTGTTCTTGTTTTCTCAAGGACTTTTAGAGGTGTAATAAGTAATGTTACAAAAAGTGTTAGTGAATCATCCCGCCTCCTGTTGTCTCAGCTTCCCTAGCCTCTGCTCCATCCACCCATTTTGCTATCATCCTTGATGCATTTTCATCCGTGCTTATTTTCTTGTCTTGTGCTTTTTACCAGCTAATTTTGTTTTTTCTTCTCAGAGTTGTCTTTTGAATTACCTTACGTCTTTTCTAGGCTTAGGTCCTAATGATCAAGACACTATGTTTGCTGTTCCATATTTAAAATCTGCAAATCAGAGTGTTTATTGTAAAAAACTCACAATCTCTTTTCACTCTTCGAGTTTTGACTTCTTTTTCTCTTCTCCTCATATGTTTACAGAGCTTGCTTTTGCCTTTGTATTTCGAGAAGTTCAAAAACCTGCTCACACAGTTGATGGTGGACATCTAAAGAGAAAAGCAGGTAAAATCTATTGGTTCAGAAAGACCGACGATGCTAACTGAGTGGGCTACAATTTGCAGCATATACACGATCTCAACGTGGTTGAGATGATATTGCTAAGATAGGTTTTTGGTGAACCTAGACGAGATGGTGAGAAATTATGATTTTCGTGAATACGTATAGGTAAAACTTAATGAAGATAAATTGTGACAGAATGTATTAAGATTGTAGGGAAGAATCTGGCCTAAAATAGCATTGAATTATGCAACTGAAAAAGATGTAGATTATGAGGTTTTACCATGGAAATGACCCGTGAGAGAGTGGAATAATAAATGGATCCATTTACCCCAAATGTGGAGAAGTATCAAATAAGGCTTTGTGAGTTGAGTGAAGTAGAAAAGTAGGTAAGTGTCAAGTTAATTTGCTGACTATCAAATCAAAAATCATTTTTGTGATATTATCTAGTGAGTTTATATTTTACTTTAAACAGATCTGTGCCAGTATTGGTTAAGTAATAGGGGGATCCTATGTTGCTAGCATTTTTTTTTCTTTCAGTTTCTCTGCTTGATATCACCTGGTATTGGAATCTTTAAAGAAGCATGATGCTGTCTCTTGTCACTGAGATTACACATATGGCTCTTTATGTATGTAGGAGGCATGCCTGAGATTAATTCTACATTATCAGTTGAAAGCTGGTTGGGTTATATTTCCAGTCTCTCTAATTTTTATCTATCGGATGTTAATGGATGAGATTGAATTTAGTTATGTTTATTGACAAAATTGAGATAAAATAAAGTCTCTTTTAGGAGACTGAATGAGTAAATAATAATTAGCTAACAATTAAAAGAAAATAACATCATTCTGGAGAAACAATCTGCATAAGTGGTTGTATTATTATTAGTATTCCATGGCTTTATTTTATGAATGATATTCTCTTCTTTGTTGATGTGTATTACTACTTCAAATGAGGAACTGATGTTCAAAGGTTAATAATACTAAGCATCTGTACAACATCTGGAATACATGCTTAAGTTCTGCGCATGAATAGACATAGATGACACAGTACGTGCTTCTCTTGTACTTATAGTTCAGTTGATGTTTTTCTAAAGAGGAATTTGGTGCTGAGAGCAAAAGACCGAAAGGAATTGGAATTGGTGCTTCCGATGGACCAATCTCTCTTGATGATTTTAGGAGCCTTCAACGTTCAAACACGGTATATTTGCACTGTTGAAATGTTTTAATTGTTACCTCAAATTTTGTCAGTCCAGACTGTATTCATTTTTATATGATTTAAATATAAATACATATGCAGGATCTGAGGAAACTTCTTGAAAATCAAGTTGTAACCATTGAATCATTGCGCAGAGAGAACCTTGCAGCTAGTGAGCGCCATGAAATTGTATGTCTCGCACTGGCATTTTATCCTCTTCCTTTCTGGTTTTCCTTGTCGCTATAGTTGTGTCTGTTCATGGATTATTTGGGTGACTATTGCCAAGTATTATTTGGCTTCTGCCTTATATAAGACTGTCTTAGGTATTAGTTATGGAGCTGCATTCTTGTCAATTAGACTGTACTTTATCATTGAATAGCTTCATCAAAAAGTTCGCTCATAAAAATCATGGTTATGTAGCTTACCTTTAACAAATTACGGTAAAAAAATCTTGTTCTGTCTCTCTTGCTGTTCTGAAGTTTTTTGAAAAGCAGCGGGAACATATCAAAGAGCATGCTTGGGGCGGTCTACAAGCATTCTTATAAGCCATCCCAAACATGCTTCAAAATACTTTAATTCATATAGTTTAAAATCTTCTATAATCCATGCCCTTTTGTGAGGTCCCCCTTGATGGGTCACAGAGGAGAGTGGTGCTTTATTTGGGTATTTTTGTAAATTTGAGGAATAAAACTGCGTAACCGTATTCCTTCACTTGAGGGCTTCTTTCCTGCTGTTTGTCATGTTTGACACGTGTGTCTATCAGTGCCATAGGTGATTATTCGTGCTTTTGCAGGAAATAAGAGAGTTGAAAGAGTCAGTTTCGAAATCTTATCTCGATCAGCTCAGTGAGTTGCGCCGGTCTTTGGAGGCTAAAGAGAAGGAACTAGCAGAGTTAAATAGAATATCTGCTGAACAAAAACATGGCATCGAAGACCTTAATGAAAGACTTAGTGCATCTGTGCAGTCCGGTGTTGAAGCTAATGAAATAATTAATAGGTGAGAGTTACAATAATCTTGAAGGGTCAAATTGATGGAAAATTCTACCGTTGATTATAATCTGCTTTCTTACTTTCATTAGGTTATGTGGGTCATGCTTAAAGGAGCTTCCTTACTCTTAGCATTTGCAAGAATATTTTAATTCATTACCAGGACTTTCTACTACCTTTTGCCCAAGACATAAGAAAGCGAAGGTCCATTTTCTGGTCAAAGTTCACATGGGTTCTTTTGGGAAGGGTGGGAATGCTTATCTGGTTTTTGTTGTTTGCATTTCTAAATTTAAGATGTTTGAGTAAATAATAGCCAAACTAACTACAGGGCAAGTGAGAATATCCTTTTGGTAATTATAGCACACCTTTACTTAGGTAAATATTGCAAATTGGCTCAAATCTCAACATTCTACATCAAAATCGTTGTGTTATTTTTTATGAAAAAAATCAAAGAAAAGCATTATTTTTCAAGGTGCGAGGATGGATTTTAATTTATATTTGATTGGATGGATTTTAATTTATATTTGATTGGTTCAGCCAGCAGACATCTATCACTGAATTAAAAGCCTTAGTAGATGAAGAGCGTGATCAGAGAAGAGAGGAGCGAGAGAAATTTGCAGTAGATTTGAAAGCATCAATACAGAGAGTTCAGGCTGAGGCTGAGGAGGAAATAAAACGAATATCAGATGCTGCATTGAGACGAGAGAAAGAGCAGCAAGAAGTTATAAATAAGCTTCAGGTAGAAATTTTAAATTTATTTTATAATTGTTGCTTTTCCATGTTTCTGGCAATTAGTTATCACCTGTTTTGCTGTTTGTGATTCCAGGAAGCAGAGAAGGATAGGTGTTCATTAGTGGAAACTTTGAGGTCCAAATTGGTATGTTATAGTTATACCTTTTTTTCATCATTTGTCAATATCTCTTCTTGGAGTATAATAATGTTTCTTTGAATGGCAGGAAGACACCAGGAAAAAATTGGTTTCTTCTGATAATAAAGTTCGCCAACTGGAGGCTCAAATTCGCGAGGAGCAGCGTGCTTTTGCCAGCAATAGAAAAGTATACTTGCTTCCTGTTTGCCTGCTTTGATAATCTACTATCTAAATAGTCTATTCATTCCCCTTGTACCCTGATGATATCACTTTACTACAGAAGGTGGAAGAACTTGAGCATGAAAGGAAAAGACTGAGGAAAGAACTTGAGCATGAGAAGGTAGGATTTGCGGTTTTATAAGTGAATCTCTACCAGAACCTCAACTCTTACAGCCATTGATCTACTTTCCAATTAAATGAAAATGCATATAAAATGCTACTTGTAAAATAAAGTAAATTAAAAAAAATAATGTATACCTACATAACAAAGAGGGAAGAGCATGGGGGGCTGAGTATGGGAGGGGAAGTCACCTTTGTGTTGATGTAAAATTGGCACGTATGCAATGGATGGCTGGCACTTTTGCATATAATTATATGGAGCAATTTGGTGGTAGCATGTGCTGAATTTTAGAATTTATATTGAAGTTTATCTATTGAACCGTAGTCCAAAAATGGTAATTTGCATATTGACAAAGGTTTTGTGTTTTTCAAACTGAGTTTTCCTTGCTGTTGTAGCAGGCGGCTCGTGAAGAAGCATGGGCAAAGGTTTCTGCTCTTGAACTGGAGATCAATTCTGCAATGCGGGATCTTGATTTTGAGAGGCGTAGACTAAAAGGTGCTAGGGAAAGAATCATGCTGCGGTAAGATCCCACAAGCAACAAGTGACTAGTATAATATGTTGATTTAACCGTTAAGATTTGAAATAATAATAGGAGAGTAATAAACAAAAACTCCTTACCTTCCCAGTTTCCAGACAGCATTTTTACTATTCGTTGATTTAGGATGTTAAGACGATAAATGATTATAGGAAAGTAAGAAACAAAAATTTCCCACCTTTCCGGACGGTGCTGCCTGCTCTGCTACTGTATTGCTGGTTTATCATTTGTCCTCTTCATTTTCATTCTCAAAAGAGTTTCAAATTTTTGGGGTGCGGCATTTGGTTTTGGTATGTTAAAATTTTTATTAACTAGTAAAGGCAGTGTCATAATTGTTTGGTTGACATTTAAACAACCCCACCCTCCTTTGAGGTCCACAATATGTAATTTGTCAGTTCAGCGTGTTTTCTGAAATTTTTTGGATTACTAATAATTCTATGATTATCTGGCATGTTGAGCCAGATTAAAAAAAATAAAAAATTAAAAGGAAGATGGTTCTTGCTGGCTGTCGTCTCACCAAGTTTTTTTAATAGTAGGACTACCCAAGTTGGACTTTTATTAGTATGAATTGACTGGTCATGAATATTACAATTTTTCTGCTAGGAGCTTGATATGTCTGTGATGCATCATTAATGTTTCCCAAATTTGAGTACTCAAGTTTTAGTAATGGTTATCTACCTGACTTTGGTGCAGTGAAACGCAGCTTAGGGCTTTCTATTCTACAACAGAGGAGATATCTGCGTTGTTTGCAAAGCAGCAGGAACAGCTCAAGTCAATGCAAAGGACACTAGAAGATGAAGAGAATTATGAGACAACTTCAGTTGATATTGACCTCAGTCCAAATATTGTTAAAATTAAAGGATCAGTCATCAGAAACAAAGAAGTCGAATACCAAAGTAATAATGCTGGCAAGGCAGGATCCAGTACATCTGCCCATAGAGATGGCAAAGTTCAAGTTGAGTCATCAAGTGATGAAGCAAGTGTCACTGAGAAGCATGACTGCAATGTCAAAAGCCAAGAAGATGGTGAAGACACGCAAGAAGTAGAATTCACGGGGGTCGAACGTAATGTGAAGGGTGGCTTTGGTTCTGATATTGATGGTGTTGGCACAGCACCCATTTCTGAGGGAAATGCAGTTGGAACTGAGCAAATCCCTGAGATGGAAGGTGTTGGGGCAGTACTGATTTTGGAAGGAGAGCATGTTGAAACTGAGCGAGTTTTAGAGACCGAAAGCCCTGGACTTGACGTTGGCAGGAATATAGATCTAAATAAATGCAGCACGTTAGCTGGGGATACAATGCAGCTTGATGATGAAACCCATGTTGAAGAGGCTCAGGAAAATGCTGGGAAGCAGAACTCGCATTACTCCCAACCAAATAGCCCCCTCGAGGATCAGAACCCAATGGAAGACACAGAAGCTGGAGGTACTGTCAGAACTGCTGAACTTTTGGCTTCAGAAGTTGCGGGTAGCTGGGCGTGCAGCACGGCACCTTCTGTCCATGGAGAAAATTATTCTCCTATGAGTAAAGACAATGATGAAGAGGGTGCCACAGCTTTACAGGAGTCCAGTGGTATGGTAGCTGAGAGTCAACACATCCCACCATCCAAGTCAGATGCTGCTGCCAGACGAAATCATGAACGTCAAGCACTATGCCAAATGATTGGGATTGTTGATCCTGATTTGAGAGAGCAGTTCAGTCATGCTGCCAGAAGCGATGATGATCAAGATAGAGGTGAAAGAGAAGTGGCTTCTGATTCTGATACTGAAGACTGCACTGATAATGCTGACGAAAACAAAGTTGATGCTCAAGGTTCATCTGATGCTGAAACAGTCGGTAGTGGTCAAGCTAACGAAAATCCTAGATGTGATGATGAAATGGACGATGAAGCCACTCAAGAAGATTCGGTTGGATAGCAGCCATGTCATAGATAGTGAAAGTTACGGAGGTTTTATATTATTTGGCCTGGGACGGTGAAGTTGATATTAAAATTGAACCTGCCTCGTGAAAGAGATTGTGACGCCTTCCTAAACTATTTTTCGTTCAAGTTCCAATCTCTGTAAATCCGATACTTGTAAATAATTGAGATCAATACTCTATAGTAGAATAAGCATCAGTGTCGAATTTGCTACTAGTGCATCAGCGTGGTTTGATTGCATGGTATTAGAAGTGTGTAATTATCGTCGATTATTTGTCCAGGCACATAAAAAAATGAGTACAGTTAATATATATATATATATTATTATTTATTATTATTATTATTATTATTTTTTTTTTGTGACTTCGTGTTTTTTCGTCTAATTTTGTTTCATAAAATATAGAAAAAAAAATTCAATGACACGTCGTAAATGGGCATTAATTAAAAACATGGCTAAGCCCACGGGAGACTTGACCACTGCTCGCACTACTTTGAAGGCAGTTGAGCTTACAGCATTTCGTGCTCATAATGGAAGCCCATTCTAGTCATTTTACCATCCAGACCGGTCGGTGCATGTTAACTTCCCACGAGATC
>CAIGRS010154873.1:0-30726 GCA_903798395.1 Fraxinus floribunda | reverse complement strand
TAAGATCTAAAGGTGTTTGTTTAATAAGTTAATCACACTTATCAAACAATCACTTGAAAATTCTTTCATAACCAATTATTTCATTTGTATAGTAGATTAAGCAATTGAATCGGCCAAACTGAGTTTCGATCAATTCAATTAATATGAAAAAATGGATTTCTATTTTCTTTTGACAAGTTAAATGCATTGTATTTTAAAGTTTACATGTAGTATTTGATGTTTCTGATTTTAAAGTTTTCCCATATGGAATTGCACGAAAAGTTAAGGAGTTTGGATGGTTCTTCGTCGATGACATGAATTTTGATGAAGTTTGGAAGGTGCTTTTGAACTTTATTTGTACTTTTCTTATTCGCGATATTTTAAAAAATAAACGGTATTTAAATATTATAATTTTACGAAGATATAATATCATTGAAATATTTAATTTTTTATATTTTTTTAATTTCACGAAAGGGTCACCGTTTTAAAATGTCGCACATGACATCCAAAATCTCAAAGCCGGCTCTGATTGTACCACGTGACAACACACTATTAGATAGTTTAAAAAAACACCTTTCTCACCCATAATTTTTTTGAAAATAAAGAGAATATCGTTGATAATGTAATGCAACAGATGTACTCTATTAATTCTTGTTTTAGCCATTGTTTGGGCAACATTTTTTTTTTCATTCTTATTTTTCTACTCATTTTCAACCACACATTCTCCAATAAAATAATATTTACCATCGCATCAATAACTTTTTCTTCTTTTTTAACCACATATTCTTCATCACATCAATCAAAAAATGCATTTTTTTGAAAATAATGTGCACCAAACGGGGGCTTATTTATAAACTTTAAACTCGTGAGAAGGAGAAAAAGGAAAGAG
The DNA here is from genome assembly GCA_903798395.1 of Fraxinus floribunda. NCBI lineage: Eukaryota > Viridiplantae > Streptophyta > Magnoliopsida > Lamiales > Oleaceae > Fraxinus > Fraxinus floribunda. Next base: position 29,858 of record CAIGRS010154873.1, on the reverse strand, counting down.
TAATTAAAAACGGAAAAAAGAAAATAAGTAAAAGTAATTCTTCACTGCCAAAAATGCCTTTTCGTTCTTTTATTCATTTTCAACAACACATTTTTTAATAAAATAATATTTTTCATCACATCAATAATTTTTCCTTATTTTTCAACCACTCATTCTCCATCAAACTACTAATTCAGACTACATTCTTCCAAAATAATGTAGTTCAAACACACGAAGAGTGAGAATGAAAATTTTAACGTGTACCAAACAGGAGCTTATTAAATCAATGTACAAACTTGGTTGACAAGCACATGTTGTCAAAATCCGAACCTTTAATATAAAAAACAACTTTTAAAATAAATGAATATGATGCTACAAAATAGGGAGTCGTCAACTAATGTTGTCCACTTCATAAATACTTGCTTCATCACACCAATTATTTCGTATGACAAATTTGCCCTTCATCCTCATTTCTTTTTCTTGCATCATTTTCGTTTTCAAACGTAAACCGCGAACCATTTTGTAGACATACCTAAAATCAAAATTATCAGAATCGATCCAATCAGCAACCCAAACAAACAATTGAGTAGTCGGGTTATTAGTTCAATCAATGGGTCAGTAATTCAATATGTGAATCATTGTTATGCTGTTTTACTAAATATATATTTCGTGTACATAAATTGTAAAGGTACTACAAGTGTCATAGTGGTCAAGACTTTAACCTTCCGTACATGATGCATGCAATGGTTCAAATCCCTTCATTTGCAAATCTAGAATAAAGATTTGCTATTGATCAATTTGGTAAAAAATCGATCCACATTGAATTGGTTTTGATTTTCTATCAACCCATCTGATTCGAACTAGTTCTTGATCGATTAATTTACAAATGGACTAAATAACCACAATCGAATCGGACTACTGTCCATGTTTGACGGTTCACATGCCGGATTGACCGATTGGTCTAATTCTAACAATCATGCCTAAAATGATTTTTTTAACTTATCTTTTTGACATGTTATATATTTTTGTTATTTATATCATGAGAAGTTAAATTTTTCAATTTGTCACCGCATTATTAAGGTTAAAATGTTTGGCAGTGTTTAAACGTGATATTTTTTTAGTAATTTTTTAATAATTTCAAATGTTAAAATATAGTGCCATTATAGAACATAATCCAACATTACCTCGTATTTTTTCTCTGAAGTTCAACACAATGCATTATTAATATGTCTTGCGTAGTGTAAAAAATGTCAAAAATGATACACCATTAGCATTAGCTCTCATAATCTCATCACTTCGCATTTCAATCCATATGACCTCGAAATGAATGGAAATCAACATATGAGAATCATCAAAACCCTAACGAAAACGAAGATGTGTGGAGCGAGATGATCTATATGTCTTATGGAAGAATTGAACTTATTGTTTAAGTAATAATCCGGTTTGATTTCCTAATGCATCTACCACAGAAAAAGAAAGTCAAATGGGTGCAGTTGAGGGTTGTTATCGTGATCAGAAGATTTTGGGCAACGAACACGTTGCAACATAAACAATAATCATTGTTGTTCCTCTTCTAATGAGGTTCCAATAATGGTCACGTGACAACCCACTAGCAAGCCCAATAAGACCACACTCCACATCACTATCCTACCTGACCTAGTTGATGCCATATATTAAGGTAGCCGAAGTGATGTATTACTTTAGTCGAGGTGATATAATCTGCTGTAGAGTAAATCCAAGGCAATTAGCCTTTCACGAGATAATACATCTCATACCTTTTATAAGAGATCTTCCATACAATATTTCTTGTGATTGATTGATATGACATTTATGTAAAGACGTTTCGCGGTTAACTTGTCAATTCACTTTTCAGAGATCAGGCCATGTTATAAGATGTACACTTCTAAGAAATATTAAATGCTCTGAACCTATGATCGATAAAGTGACATCTAGAAAAATATATTTGATCATCGTGATGAAGTCATGTGTCCTTTCGTCTAATGGTTACCATTTCTCATATTCTACCATAAATGCTCACACTTGGTGTTACATAAATGTAATGCAATTTTACACGTTCAAGTAATATTGCTCTCTCATTTTAATTTCGTATAACTCTGTGCCTCGTACACTAGTGTGGCTCAAGTATTCCAAACGTCTTACACCCACATATACTTGCACAAGTTGACCGACTGAATCGTTGAGTGCTTGCGGATGCCTCCCCAATCATCATAGACAATCACGTGCTCCAAGCGATTTGTCCAAATGTGCACGAGAAAGGGCTACGTGGATGTCAGCTAAGCCAAAGTTCTATTGGCCACGTCGTTCATCTAGAAACCAAGGTCAATAATGGTTTCTAACGAGTTCGAATGATTTCATTTTCAAAAAGCTTGGAAGGAACTGTTGTTGTCTTCAATAACCCAACTCCCTCTTCTATTTATCAGCCTGTTTGGCAAGGATGTTCTCTCGTACTAAATTTATTCTTAAAAATTAAATTTTCATTAATGAAAAAGTGAATTGAAGTTAGGGTGTGTTTGAGCCACATTATTTTGGATAAATGTATTTTGAAATAGTAGATTGATGGGGAATGTGTGGTTGAAAAAGAAGAAAAAATTATTGATGTGATGAAAAATATTATTATATTGAAGAATACGTGGTTGACAATGAATAGAAGAACGAGAATGCAAATTTTAGAGCGTGTTCGGTAGAGATTAAAATTGAATTAAAATTCAAAAACTAGTCGTTTTTGTTGAATTTTATTAGATGAATGAGACCTAATAACGATTATATTTTCAATTTTAATTGAATTTTAAGTACGATCGAACACGTCATTAATGTGTACTAGATAATGACTTAATATTTATTTAAAATGAATTTGATTTTATTTTGAAGGGAGGTGCCCTTTAGTGGGATATTTTCGCTTCTCCAATCCTTCATTCAGTCTCTCACACACTGACACGCAGGGTCCTTTCTCTCTCTTCATGAATATGCTCCACGCACAACTATTTTGAGTTCGATTTTGCCCTTAACCTTTTCCAAGATTTCGTTTACTTGCACGTAATTTCAAAGTCTCTTTGGTAAATCGTAGGGTTTCGTCTCTTTGGTAAATCGTAGGGTTTCTTGCGTTCTTTCGTATTCTTCGTACCCTGTCTCGCTGTTTTTAATGAAATGCTATATTATGAATTATCTGGACAAAACGCACACAGTTGATAAGCTCAAAAAACACTCTCTCTCACGCACACATTTTTTAGAGAGAGAAACAAACACAGGAGCCCTCAAATCACCACACTCTCTTTATAGTTATAATCCTCACTTACACACTACATTTTCGAATTAATCTCTCTGAAATTCTCTCTCTACGTATAATTGTTTATGTAATTAGTCCGCGGTCTATGCTGTAATTTCTCTTTGAGGTGTTTGTATAAATGCTTATACTGGAGGAATAAAATTGGGCGTTTTGTGTATTTGATGTGCGAAAGAAAAAGCGTATAGATCGGATATGGAGGAAGTTTCCGGCGAGGGAAGTTTTAGCTTGACGCCGGAGCTGAGTTCGGGCGAGGCAAACGACAATGAGCGGCCTAGTGAGGCTCCACAGGCGACCCCCTTTACGATGTCCGCGTCATTTAGGGAGGGAGGCAAGAGCTCGTCGCGGCGGAGGGCGGCGGTCCGACCGAGTTTAGATGCAGATGAGTTCTTTAATCTGCTCCACGGGTCGGATCCTGTGAAGTTGGAGCTCAATCGCCTCGAAAATGAAGTCAGAGGTCAGTCCATCCCAACTGGATCCGTTAGATTTGTGTTGTGGTTTGATTTGAAACGCTGTTGTTTTAACTATATCGTGTATTTCTGAAAAACAAATATTTGAATACATATTTTTTTCGATTAAAACTTACTTGAATGCGGTATTTTGTTTTCGGTTTGTGATTTGTAGATAAGGATAGGGAATTGGGGGAAGCGCAATCTCAGATCAAAGCTTTGAAGTTTTCGGAGCGTCTTCGTGAGAAAGCTGTTGAAGAGGTCCCCTTTTTACCTCCTATGTTTCCTTTCTAAATTACATTCAGAAAGTTTAGTTGTTTTCTGGTTTTAGAAATTGTTAATTATGCTTGTCTAGTCTTAAGTTGTGTTAACCACTCAATGTAAAAGCTTTGGAGGTTAGAGAGCATACATATTTATTTAATTGCTGTCTTCTCCATATCAACTCACGGGCACGCCTGATTCATATTTCATAAAATACCTGACACGTGGCGGGAGAAAGACCTTGCTCTTGTACGTTAACCAACTCATTATATGCCAAAACGGTTAGAGAGGAATGTTTATTTATTTAAATGTTGTGTTCAACATGTTGTATGAAATCGGGATATTTAAAGGTTGATCTAAAATTTAGTAATTTTTAAACATGTTAATATGCCAGGTTAGTAAGTTTTGGTGACAATGTAAAGAGTTTGCAATATATTAGTGAAGCTTTTGATCGGGAATTCAACTTCTAACCTCAAAGTCCTGGGGTTGTGGGACTTTGTTTCCTGAATTGGACCTTATTAGCTTTAAAATAGTTTCTAGTGAGAAGGGAGTATAAGAAAAGATTCCCCTTGCTTTGACTTGGACTCTCTTTACGTACTTAAGTGGTAGCAAACTAGCGGAGGAAAGGTTTTTTCATTATCTATTTTTCTATTGGCTCTGGTTTCAAGTTCCAAAATGAAGACTTTCAAACTCAGGCATGCTTTGTCACTGATGTTCAGCGTTCACTTAATTTAGTTTAGTTGCAGTTTCAAAGTATTCAATTACCATCCACTTTTAAGTTGTGGATTTTTTTAGAGTAGAATTCAGTTTCCTTTTAGTTGATTTTTCTCACAAAACACTTTGCGCCATGCCTGGCAATGGCTTCCTGGGCAGATCTGTTCTCTAGAGCATTTGGCACAAGGTTTTTTAAATTGTCTATGTTCCTTATTTCTCATAGGAAAAATGAATTTTAGCCTTTTCCTGTCTCTCTGACATTACCTTATTATCATTCAGCATGCCAAAGTTATTTGGAAGATTTTTGTGATTTCATTCCGATAGTACTAGGGGTGGACAAAATGACCAAACCAAACAAGACCAGACTAGAACCAAATGAAACCGAGCGATTTGGTTCGGTTCTACAAAAAAAAATTAATGATTCTGGTTCTTAGAATTGAGAACCATTTGGTTCTGATTTTGGTTCGATTCTAGTTCTAGAACCAAGAACTACACTCAATATTTATATTTTATTATTATATAAATTTACAAATTAGATGAATCACAATTCACAAAAAAAAAAAATTCAAAATTCAATTGAAAATCGGTACAAAAAGGTCACGTACCTTCAATTTTTTATTTCTCAATGTGGAGATTGGAGACCCTAATTCATTTTGGATACCTAGACCTTAATTCATTTTTCATTCTCTCCTTTTTATTTTATACTCAAACTCTCAAATGGAGATCAACAACTATCACCTAGTGTCCACCGTCGCGCTCAGCTAACTAAGAACCAAACTCAATATTTAACTTTTACTATTTTATATATATTTACAAAATAGTGAATCACAATTCACACACAAAAATGTCACTTACCTTCGATTTCTTATTTCTCAATGTGAAGATTGGAGACCATAATTCATTTTGGAGACTTAGACCTTAATTCTTTTCTCATTTTCTCTCCTTTTTAATTTATACACCGACTCTCAAATGGAGATCAACAACTATCACCTACCGTCTACCGTCGCGCTCCGCTACCATCATTGCATGGATTTCTGAAATTGAAGTCTCAACCTTTATTTTTTCTTCCCCAAATGTTATTTATTTATTTTTTCTCAATTAGGAATGAAATTAGAACCAACCAAATCAAACCAGAACCAAATGGTTCAACTCCGGTTTGGTTCCATATCTTTAAAAAAACCATTTGGTTCCATTATCAAAAAAACCATTGGCTCGTGATTCGATCGGTTCTTTTGCTACCAAAACCAAATTGAATCATGTCCACCCATAGATAATACAATGCCAAATGTCGAGTTTTTAATGAATGTGTACTATGCTGTCAATTTTGGCAAGTGATGCCCTTTTTCAGGGCATAAGTATAAATGACATAGCTAAATGTTGGCCGTTTTATAAAAACATTCGTATTTGTAATGATGCGTCTAAATTATTGAATTCCCAAATTCACTATTTGAACTGACGTCAGTCCTCAATGGTAGTCATCTTCCACTACCAGCCGGCCCCAAATAATGAAAAACATAAACAAGTTTAACACCAAACAAAACTAAGAAACTCTGAAATTTTGCTTTCTTTTCATGTAAATTATTATTTTTACAATATTACAGGCATTATCGTGGTTTGCTTTCATAAAGTCAATGCAGTATTTTGCTGGAATCTATGTCTCTCATTGATTGGTGAGATGTATGAATAATGGAGCTATCGTTGTGTATTTTGAGTGAAATCAACTTGCTATTTAACTGCAGCTCACTGAAGAATTGGGGAAGGTGGAGGAGAAGCTCAAGTTAACCGAATCTCTTTTAGAAAGCAAGGTACCTATAGATCTTTTGCCTTTTTAATTTATTGTTCTAATAAATGCGATTATGACCATTTTCTCTATGCAGAATCTTGAAATCAAGAGAATCAACGATGAGAAGAAGGCCTCCATGGCAGCTCAGTTTGCAGCGGAAGCCACTCTTCGAAGAGTTCATGCTGCTCAAAAGGATGATGACATGCCTCCAATTGAAGCCATACTGGCTCCCTTGGAGGCTGAGCTCAAGCTTGCTCGACAGGAGGTTTTTGCTCTTGCTTGTTTTATCTTTGGACTTCTGCTTCTTTTGTCAGTATATGAGGGTTTTCCTAAATAATGTTTCCTTCTTTTCAGATTGCTAAGCTTCAGGATGATAACAAGGCATTGGACCGGCTCACTAAGTCAAAAGAGGCTGCTTTACTCGAAGCAGAGAGAGCTGTGCAGGTGGCATTGGCAAAGGCTTCTATGGTGGATGATCTCCAAAACAAGAACCAAGAGTTGATGAAACAGATAGAAATTTGCCAGGTACTGCAATATTGGAAATAGATCCTGTTTCATTTTGAAGGACCTTTAAATTTTGTAATAGTATGTTCTTCTAGTTTTGACCTTTTTCCTAACACGAGATATCACTGCAATACGAGCGTACATCAGGAAGAGAATAAGATTTTGGATAAAATGCATCGACACAAGGTTGCTGAGGTTGAAAAGCTAACTCAAACTGTACGAGAGCTTGAAGAGGCCGTGCTTGCTGGAGGTGCAGCTGCTAATGCTGTACGGGACTACCAGCGGAAAGTTCAGGAGATGAATGTAATGTGCTACCCCATCCACAAGTTGAAATTTCATTTAAAAATAGGTCTATTGAATTTTCTGTTGCAACTCTAATTGGTGGAATGCTTCTCTTTCTGCTTCTCCAGGAGGAGAGAAAAACTCTTGATAGGGAGTTGGCTCGTGCAAAAGTAACAGCAAATAGGGTTGCAACTGTGGTAGCTAATGAATGGAAAGATGCTAATGACAAAGTGATGCCTGTGAAACAATGGCTTGAAGAAAGAAGGATTTTGCAGGTACACTTATTTACTTGCTTGTCCTTATCTGTTTTCCTTAATTATTTTGAAATGGGTTTATATTACTTCTCAAGTTTTACTAGTGCTATCAATAATCATAAGCTGTTCTCACAGGGAGAGATGCAGCAACTACGGGACAAGCTTGCTATAACTGAGCGAGCTGCAAAATCTGAAGCACAGTTGAAAGTAATTGATATATTTAGTGTATCTAATGGAGATTATTATGTAGTTACATGATTTATTTTGAGTTAATCTATTGCTTTGCCCTCCAGGACAAATATCTATTGCGGATGAAAGTTCTTGAAGAAACTTTAAGATCACCGAACACAGCTATTCGCAGCACTCCGGATGGCAGAAGTTCAAGCAATGGTTCTTCACGTCGCCAATCATTGGGTGGACCTGAAAACATATCTAAATTGACTTCCAATGGCTTTTTACCCAAGAGATCTCCATCCTTCCAGCTGAGATCTTCTGGGAGCAGTACAGTGTTGAAGCATGCAAAAAGTACATCAAAGTCTTTTGATGGTGGCTCACGATCTTTGGACAGGGGTAAAATCCTCTTAAATGCAATAGGACCTAATTTCAAGCAAAGTCAGTCTTGTGATGGAACTAAGGACACTGAGACACAAACAAACACTTGGAAAGGAAATCAAGATGAAAAACCCAATGATCTGCAAGTAACAGATACAGAGGATACCGTGCCAGGGCTATTATATGATCTGTTACAGAAAGAGGTGATTGCCTTGAGGAAAGCCGGTCATGAAAAGGATCAGAGCCTGAAAGACAAGGACGACGCAATTGAGGTTTACTTTGTTCTTACTGACGTTATCTTCAAAAATTTTCTTTCTTTTGCGCTTAAAAATGCTTGTCTTTCTTGTTGATCAGATGCTAGCAAGGAAGGTAGAAACTTTAACTAAGGCTATGGAGATTGAGGCCAAAAAAATGAGAAGGGAAGTAGCTGCTATGGAGAAGGAGGTGGCTGCCATGCGTGTGGAGAAAGAACATGAAAGTAAGGCTAAACGTCCTGGCAGTTCTAAAAGTTCAGTAAACAATTCTCAGGGGCTCCCTGGAAGGTATGCCTGTTCCTTGCAATGTTACTGCCTCTCATAATACCAAGTGCTCAAGTTGGGTTCAAATTAGTACTTATCTTTATCTGTTTACTTTGCCTCTGGTTGGGAAGAATTTTTAAACAATTTAATGTATAAATAGACAAAAATGAGTTGTGGATAAGTGAATAGTGCTTGTGACCATTATAAATTATTTATAAACTTTGCCAAATGGAGGCTTTATCTTTTGAAAATAACTGCCATTAACTTTGTCATGTCTTTCCTAGCTAGTTACGACTAGGCTTAAGGAATAAACAAATTTAGTGCTATAATTCCGAGTAGCTATATACAACCATTTCACACCCTATCTTTGAAGTGTGCCTAAGTTATTTATTTAATACGAGTAAATATAAATTTGATAGTTACCAAAATAGAGAAGGTGGAACTTCTTTGGAGCATGGCTTTCTTGGATGAATTAGTTGTTTGAGTACTGTTCACAGCGTTAAAGCCCTTGGTAAGCAGTGTACTTCTGAGTGGAATTCGGCCACGTACTTGTAGTTTTTCTCCGAATTTCCGCTTTATAACAACGGTTGTTTTCAATTTATTATTGTTATGCCTGGGAGAAGTTGAATTGCTCAAGGGACCTGAAAATTGTTTTTGAATGTTGAATCATTTGCAAATGAGATGTTAATTGAAACTTGAAACAAATGAACTTTCAATAGGACCCTGCTATTAATATTTCATGCTGGCTTGAATTTGACTCAGATTCGATGAAAGAACTACATATATGTTGATCTTCTCTTCCAAATCCAGAATATCTCTGGTTGCCAACTAATACATTTATTATGCAGGACTTTATCAAGAAGTGGATCAGCGCGTAACGCGCAATAACAAATAGCCCAACTGCGATAGCAAGGAGATGTTCTGCGTAGACCTTGTATTGGGTTCTTAGTTCACCTGGTTCTCTAAAATTTATCTTTTTTCATGATTGATGTAAAACTGTGAAAAGCATGCCAATGGGTCTTCGTCTGGCAAAAAAGTAAACTGTCGACAAAGCTGAAAGCCACCGGGAAAACTTGATATGCTTCTGACTTAGAATGTGTGCCCTCTGATTATAAATCAAGAAACTGAGGATGTGGAAGTTTAACTAACCTTTCGGCAGATTTATTTCTAGTGGAAGTTGTAATGTTGTATAGGAATCTTGTTGGCATTTCCTGTGCCCTACCTTTTTCTTTCTTATTTGCAGTCTATATTTGTAATCTGCAGCTAGTGTGAATGTCATCCTTCGGGTTTGTTGATATTTTATATCAGATAAACATCAGATTTCTTCCATCTCTTTCGTCTATAATTTTTACATCCCATGTTATTTCTATGTTTTCTCGGTAAAACAATTTTCACTTAAAGATTTCAGTGTCTATAGCATGTTTGGTCGGAAGGATTTGTGATCGTGGACAGTATTATTGAAGAAAAAGACGTGATGATGTATTGGAAAATACAGAAAAGGAACTGCTATTATTAATGTTCTTATATTTTGAATTTAAGGTTGCTTGATCTTCCTGAGACTGACGATCCGCGAATGTCCAGTTGTCTATAATCCTTAGTCCGGTCAAAATATTTTTCCCCGTGCTGCTTTATCTTTGTCAGATTACTGTACTTACTTCACATGGGTGCATGTGCTTGTGAGAACTTTCATGAGTAGGACATTGCTTGGAATGTAACACAAGAAAAAATTGGATCTGGAAAAAGGACGGTACGTTGGCAATATAGCATGTCCAAAAACTAACAGAAATACTACACGTGGGGGTGGGACGAAGCAGCCGGTGACAACAGACAAGTGGGAGCCGGAGGGGTGGTGGGGAACGGTGATATTATTTGTGTTTACTTATTTGTCCTTTCGAATAGTGTTTGACGAGTTACCGGATCTTTCAATATTTGCTCAGTGGGATTTAAGTTTTACAAAACTAACAGGTTGGGATCTAAAGGTTGAATAAAATAGATTGGAGATCCAAGTAGTCTATCACTTTAAAGGTTTAGGGACTTGAGATGTAATTATTCCCGATTCTACTATAGAACAACCTTTTCTATTCAAGTATTGTAGAAGCTGCTGGGTTGGGCTATTGTTAATTAAAAGCATAACAATATGAAACGTGGAACCCTAGAAGATGCAATTAAAGATGGGCATTCCGAAATAGAAGCAGGGTGATTGCAGTAGAATACGTGAACTTGTCACAAAATTAAGATTGTGAGCTAATGTGGAAATTAGGATCTATTGTAGTTGCATGTCACATTGTCGACACTCAATTTGGGTACACTCTTTACAATTTAAGGAGATACAGGAAAAAGGCTAAACTCTAAGGGCCTGTTTGATAGCACGAAATTTTCTAGGGAAGTAGGAATTTATTTTTCATTTTTCACATTTTAGGCTGTTTGATAACTAAATTTTCCATGAAATTCATTTTCCACCCAATTCTTGGTTTTCCTTGTGGTGAGAATTGGTTTTCCAAGCTACTCTTTTTTTGTTTTTTTTTTTTTTGGGACAATTGGAACAAATTCTAGACCAAATGGTAAAAAAATTATCAGTTTAATGGACAAATTCCATAAAAAACAAAGTCAAATGGACATCAAACTTTCAACATTTTCGAGGTGCAAAATTATACCAATCAAACATAATTAATTACAATTCCTAGTAAAGCAAATTTTAGGCAATTCAATTCCATGTAATTCATTTTCTTTCCACTCAAATTCCACATTTGCAATCAAACGGACCCTAAAGGGAATGAGACTTGCTAGCTTGGTGAGGGACCCACTAAAGCACAATACAAGGGTAAAACCATGAGCTTTTATGCGGTAATTCAAGAATATAATCTCAATAACTTTAGAGAGTTCGAGTATTCAATCTTTATTTGGTTTCTTCATCTCAAGAAATGATTTCTTTTCCGGTTTGAAGCCATGAGCCAACACATGTATGGGTTTAGGTGGATCATCATATACTCTTTGGGATAGATCATTGTAGGGGGGAAGGAAACTCCAACCTCCGAGACAGGAGGTTCTTGGGTCATTATTCACGGAATTATTCCTGATTAACGGGCTCTGATACCATGTTAAGATTTGAGGTTCCATCTTAAAATGTCAACCTTATTAAGAGGAGTAGCCCAAAATCTTTATTAATTGGTCTGTGTTAACATCATTTATCGATATGAGATATATATCTCTTAACACTACCCCCACCCTACATTTAAGAAATGTGTCACCAATCAAGAATATGTATATTGTGTAGCATACTGCAGTTGGAAGGATACCCAACACAAATTTTCCTCAAAAAGAATTTGATCTTGTTCAGCAAATTTAATTGCCACTTAAATTTCAACCAACTTTCGAGCAAGTCTGAGGCTTCAACATAATTGTGAGTGGTCACCCGACTTCACTGTATATACATCTTTAAATTCAAATTGCTACATGGGAACATTGACAAAATAAGCTCATTGTCAAAGAGAAGAAACATTTATGTCTGGTAGATCCTCCGTCACAAACAAAATTTGGTCGTCATGACTGACCACTCTTACCTTAATACCTCACGCCTCAAATTTTATTTTAAATTATGCTTTGTAGGATATTAAACTTCAATATCCTTGAGCTTTACTTATTGATATACTATTTTAAATATAAAAGTATCTTATGAATTGACTTCAATTAATTATCCAATAAGTCGTTGTTTAGCGCAACTTGTGCTACATTTTTGTAGTTGGATCCGCTCTATGAAACTTATCTTTTTATCTTCTACCTTAAATTAATCTCCGCAAAACAAAAATCTATAATATATTAAATATCACATCGAGTGAGAATCATTTTTGGGACGATTCTATAAATCTATCATTTCAATAATTCTATAATAAATAATGAAAAATTCTTGCCATGCATGAATTTCGTTTTATTAATTCTCAATTAATTAATATTCACATGAATTTATTTCTATTCATGTATCTAGAAATCTCAACGCGTTTAATTTTATGTATTAACAATTAATTTTTATGTACCAAAGTGTAGTATAAAAATGTTTCTCATTTATAATATTTATCATCACAAAAAATTGGAAATATAGAAGTTTGAGTTTTTAAAGTACAATTTTCTTTTCTTTAGTTCGTTTGAAGCTCATTAAATTCTAAAAATAAATTGATATCAAATTAATTTTTACGGGAGTTATAAAGAATTTCAGAATAAATGCAATTCACCATTGAACTCTTGCCAAAAATAATTAAAATATAGTAATTAAAAATAATACTGGCTGCAACAAATTCCCACGTCCTCGACCATTTTTCCCGGTCTCTCTCTCTCGGATTTGCTTCACCAAATCTTACATTTCCATTATTCTACTACATTACGTCTTCATTTTCCACAGATCCATTTATTTTTGTAGATCATTTCAATAAATAATCCCAGAAATGGCAACAATGGAGAGCTTGATCGGTTTAGTGAACAAAATCCAAAGGGCATGCACCGTGTTAGGCGATCACGGCGGCGAAGGCTTGTCACTTTGGGAGGCCCTTCCTACCGTCGCCGTCGTCGGTGGTCAGGTAACCGTCTCTCCCTGATCAAAATCAATGTATTCTGCTCATTTCACTACTTTCTATATATATATTTTTTGGCCTTTGATAGTTTATCAATGCCTTTTCATTTTTGATTATTGGAATAGAGTTCTGGAAAATCATCAGTATTGGAAAGCGTCGTGGGGAGAGATTTTCTGCCTCGTGGATCGGGTAAAGTTTTGACACAGTAGATGATTTTATTGGAATCGAGTTCTTTATTTTTGTTTATATTCGGCATGTCAGATTGCAAATTATCCTGTAACTATAGTGCATTCTTTTTGTCTTGCGGAAATGAGCACTTTCGATTTTGATTTAATGGAAGTTCTAGAGACAGAACTAATGTAGTGGAAAATGTGGACATGATGTAGTGCTTTAGTATCAAATTTAGCGAAGATTTTTATTCCCCTGCTAACACAATGCTGGTAATGATTTTTAGTATTTAAACATGATAGTGTTTGCTGGAACTCACTCACTAAAAAGTAAAAAGCTTCAGCCTAAGCTATCAGAGGTGGACACATTTATTTATTTAAATTCAGTCTTCTACATGTTTCCTCACATGCCGGCTGGATTAATCTTTTTTTACCAAAGGTGTGACGTGCACATTTTCTTCATAAATAGCTGGTGGCCTTCTATACACCTACTATGCTAAGCCACCCTTCTAAAGGTTTAAGCTGTTAGAGAAGTAACGTGCTTATTTATATAAATTTAGTCTTGAATAGTGTGATATTCATTTACCTTGTGTTATCGTGTGTTTATGTTGTGTATTTCTCCTTTTAAAGAGAATTTCATCATTGTGTAAATGTATTCTAATTGTAATCTTTTAAGCTGTAAGGCATTGTAACAAGGAGGCCATTGGTGTTGCAACTCCATAAAATTGATGGACAGTCAGAGTATGCAGAGTTTCTGCATGCACCAAAGAGGAGGTTTACTGACTTTGGTAAGTCGAAACTTGGAAATCGAAGTTTGACCATCTCCAGGTCTCAAAAAATGTCATTAATTTACTCAAAGCTAATCACTTAGCTATTTTACCCAATTGTTCTGATGGTTGTATCCATTTCAATAGTCACAAGTTATTTGTTGTTTGCAAAAAGCTTCATTAAGATAGTTGCAGGTGTATGTGTAGTCTTTTACTTTGTCTCTAGATGTAATTCTAGATAGAGTATCCTAATGTATAGAGAGGTTTTGATTTTTAAATCTTAATCTTTTTGCTGTTACAATTTCTAATGCAACTCTTGAATATTGGAACTGAGAATAGGAGGTATATAACTTAAATTGAGGTTGCATGGTACCTTTTCGTGAAGGATGGACGAAATATTGTCAGCACAAAGTTTCCATTGAGAATTTTGTTTATGTTTTGATGATATGACCTATTAGCTCAGACCTATGCATCTAACAAAATATTTTGGACTAAAAAGAAAGTTCTTCAATTGTTGGAACAATCAAGCCTGTTTTGGGGCTATGTGAACCCTATACACTCTAAAACCTTCTTCAACTACGAGTGCATAAATCACTAGTAAAGTAATTCTAATTCCAACAGGAAACCTGAAATAAATATTATCCCCTGTTTGTCCCTCATTTATAAAATTCATTTTTTCCCAAACTCATTTTCAACCACACACTTCATGGGACCCACAACTTTTGTCAACTTTTCAACCACACAGTTCATCTACTTTTATCAAAATATACTAAATCTGATTTTTAACTAAACCAAAGAGGGGCTTAATTAACTCACCAAGTTCAAGTTCAACAAGATTAAGAATATCAGCCCAAGGTCTTCTAAAGATAATCTAATATCCTGCTCCTTCATCATAGCTCTAGTCATTACACTAGGATCTGTGTTGAATTCGCTTTAGAATTACGTTGCGTTGATATGTTGGTAATGTATTCAATCCTATGTTTTATTCATGACTAGGCATTTTTTGGGTTGTGCAGAGGCTGTGCGAAAGGAGATTGCTGATGAGACTGACCGCATAACAGGGAAGACCAAAGCGATATCTAATGTTCCAATTCACCTGAGCATTTATTCTCCTAATGGTTTGTGATCAGTCCTCCCTTATCTACTTCTTGAGCCTCGATTATATTGTCGAATAGTGGAATTCAGGGAATACTTAAAATTCTATTCGGTAGCTAAGCTTCTATGATGTATCTTTTTCTGATCTTCAGATGATTTGTTCTCTGTTCTGAGTAACATTTTGTCTTGACAATGTGGGGTGATGAATATTACTGTCATCATATCAAATACTAAATTGTTACGGCATATTCATGTTACCACACCACAAACTGACGCATATTCTCTTGGAAAAAACTGTTTATGTGGTCATGTTATTTAGAAGGAATGCTATAATAGTGCATTCTTCATTTACAGGTTCATACAAAGCAGATGGATACTTTGTTTTAACAACAAACTAAGCCTTATTCCCAATAAATTTGGAGTCGGCTCCATGAATCCTTCCTCTCCATTCTGCTCTTGACTTCTTTGTTTCAACACATGTAAATAAATGTTTTCTAGTTATAAGCACTGGAAATTTCTTAAGAGTGAAAATATAGGAGGTCAGATCACTGAAGTACAGTAATCATTTGTGCTAGGTAAATTTGAATGTACAAATTGGTAGATATTTGAAACCAACAGGGTTAAGTGATAGATATCACTTCTGGCATATCCCAAGAAGAATGAGAAAAATGTATAGTTGCAAGCAAATAGAACTATTTAGAGTATAAGCAGTAATAAAGATAAACTTACGAACGAGAGCAGTACCTATATCATATTTTGAACAATCTCAAAGTTATTGCCTCTCAAATTTACAATCTAGTCCTCAAAGTTGATATTCTGATTTTTTCTATGCAAAGTCAACTTCTATTTATCTCATAAAAGACAATCTGATCACATTGCGATCTTCCTTGCTGTTTTCCCGCTAGGAATTGCAAATTAAAATTTGCATTTTCTTTTGTTGACGCCTTGCAATTGTTGGAATTGTTCAAAATATAAAGAGAAACAAATTAATGGTATGAAGACTCTTGCAGCCAACTACTTACAATTATGAAAAGAGAGGATCACATCCATTCGTACTTAGGTTGTCAAATGTGTATATATAAATGATACTTCCTTTTTGGGTTTTCATCTTTGCTTGATGTAAACTCACCAAAGCCTGTTGTATCCTCCAGTGTCATAAGCAACGTCAAGAACGAGAGGGGGAAATATCGCTTTTAGGACACCTTTTGCCTAACTTGTTCAAGCCTCCTTGTTCCGGTGTCTTCAATTTGGTTTTGTATTTCAGTCTACTCCATCCTCACAAAATTTCCTACAGCATGATGGATTCTTTTGCTTCTCAGTTTCTCTCTTTATCTCCGTCTCTCTCTCTCTCTCTCACACACACACACCCCTCTTTTGTCTCCTTAAATTTATTGTGCATGGCTATTAAATGCATGATTTTTTGTGCAGTTGTCAACTTAACACTCATAGATCTTCCTGGGTTAACAAAGGTTGCCGTAGGTAAGCATTTACCCACTATTTTACCAACACATATAAAAGGAAATAATACAACTTCCACTTATTCTAGTAAATAGCAGCAAACCATGTAATGACAGATTTTTAAATCTTGCAGAGGGACAACAAGAGAGTATCGTTGAAGATATTGAGATGATGGTCCGCTCTTATGTTGAGAAGGTAAGAATGTGGAAAACAGCTTTTCCTTTCCTGGATTTTCATAGTGCGAAGAGCAAGAGACTTTTAATGAGCATCTGTAGTTTGTTACCTTAGAGAGATGATGAGATTTTCAAGTCAGTAAACAGGCAGAAGTAGTCCTGCCTTGTATCCTGGGCAATAACTATCTGTTTCTGGTTTTAGCTCTTAACTTCAGTATAGAAGTGCTTCTTCACTGTCCTCAGTCAAAGATTATGTTTGTTTGGATATCAAGATTTGTATTGACGCATATGCTTACATATAAGTTTCTAGGACTATAAAGAAAGACCACTTTTTTTATCTTTTCCCCCTTTGTATGCACTTCCAAATATGCACCTAATTTATTTTCTCATGAAGGGCAATATTTTTATTTAGTTGCATTTCTTTTAGAGCTTCAGATTCAACTGGATAGGTCTGTATAGCTATCTTTTTATTTCTTTTCATATTTTTCTGTTGGCAGCCTAGTTGCATTATTTTGGCTATCTCACCAGCTAATCAAGATATAGCAACTTCGGATGCTATAAAGCTTGCAAGAGAAGTTGATCCGACAGGTATTGCCGCGTTTCACACTCTCACCTTTAAATCGTAGTTAGTTACTCGTTTGTCTCTGTGTGTATTAAGTTGGTTTTAGTCATGTGCCAAATTAATGAATCTATTTTTTTAAAATTTTTTTAGGTGAAAGGACATTTGCCGTGTTGACTAAACTTGACATAATGGACAAGGGAACCAATGCCCTAGATGTATGGGTTCAATACATTTTTATCATTGCTTTAAGGATGAAATATGTCACTTTGATTTTGTTGGAATATTAATCCTCATATTACCAGAATGGATTTTGCCTTCCAGTTCCCATTCCTTGCAAATCATGTTTTATTATGTATTGCCTATCTGTTTTCACTTCCATGATTGCTCAAGGTACTTGAGGGTAGAGCATACAAGCTCCAGCATCCATGGGTTGGAATAGTGAATCGTTCACAAGCTGATATCAACAAGCAAGTTAACATGATAGCTGCTCGTCAGAAAGAGCGGGAGTATTTTGAATCCAGTCCGGAGTATGGACACCTGGCTCATAAGATGGGGTCAGAGTATCTGGCGAAACTTTTATCTCAGGTCTGTCAACTCCTACCAGAAATGTATTTGATTATCCTCTGGTGGTTTACTTTTTCTTGAACAAAAATCTTATTTTTATTATACTGTTATCTTCCTTTGACATGTACTAGCATTTGGAGGTTGTCATTAGGCAGCGCATTCCCAGCATTATTGCTTTAATAAATAAGACAATAGATGAGCTTAATGCAGAGTTGGACCGCATTGGCAGGCCCATTGGCGTAGATGGTGGGGTAATAACCCAAGCTATCTGGAAATTGTGTTAATTGAGAAGAGATTATTCATTAGCCTCATTTTTAATTGGACGTTTGCAATCTATCTACAGGCACAGCTGTACACAATTTTGGAAATGTGCCGTGCTTTTGATCGTATATTTAGGGAACATCTAGATGGAGGGTAAATGTTCACTTATTGCTCCATGTTTCTTATAATGTATTTTGATCAGCTAGAAACCTTTTTTTTTTAACCAATACTTTGAATTGAACCTGGAGTTTTTATGCATTGATGGCAACTAATTTTTTTGTTCACACTTTTTAGATTTCCAAAGCCTACAAATGCCAAATCAATTAATAACCACTGCACTGCACTGAGTTCATACTTTAAAGAAACACGAGCATTTACAAGTGAACTATAAACATACTGCTGAGATTTTCAAATTTTCCTGTAGAACTTTAATTCATCATCAGATACTCCACATAACCCAAAATATTAAATAGAAATGAAACATCTATACCGTTATTTTTGCACTTCTCTGTTTTGGGTCTTTTCCTTTTATCCCCATAAATTTTTTATCTCCATACGTTCATGTCATCATTCAAAATGTAAATCCCCATTCTCTAGTGGCTAAGAAACCAAGATTGGGGAGTATTAGTTCTCATATTAAATCCATCGCACATGAATGGTTTATTTTCGATCTATAATATCCTTAGAAGTTGTTCTATTTTCTTTTACTTCTATTGCGATTCTGATTTCCTTCATTTGCAATTTTTCTTTTCATTTTCAATTATTGGGAGAAGCATGCTTGTTTGTCCAACCAAAAAGAATGAAGTATTCAGAAAAATAAAGATACATCATGTAAAGAAGGAAATATCCATAGTACATTGCCACATGAAAATGGAACTATTTACAAAGTCCCTAGATTAGAGAAAATCCTAGTTTGAAATCCTATCTAATATAAAATATACTGTACTTCAATTGCATAATGACCCTAAGAAGATTCCATGAAATCAGCTGAATAAATTTGTGAGAACTGATTTTACAGCCAAGCTGCCGACTACGACACATAATTACCACTCATTCTTAAATTCACGATAGCAGTGTGTGTCTTTGACAAAAAGAAAATAAGGGGAAAAAAAATATGAACCATTTTATCTAACTTGTTATTCAGCAATACCACTGAGATATTATGATGGTGAATTTATGGAAACTCGTTACTTGAATTTGTTCCGTGTTATTTCCTCCTTCCTGTGTGGTAAAGTTTCTATCGTTTCTACGTCCCTTATGCTTTAACTTTTACTTCTCCCAAATAAATGACAGCTCGAACATAATATGGACATAGGTGCATCATGTTTTAGGAGGATGTTTGCTCTTATTAACAATTGAAAAGGATCGTATAATAATACAATAGTTCCTACAGCTTATACTCTTAAGCCTAACTTTGGATTTTTTGATATTTTCGTAGACCCTAAATATGATGCAATTGATAAGTTGTTAAAGTAATTTTACATCTCTGTTGATTTTATTAGAGTTTATATTGAAATCTGTTGGAAGTAAATTCTCCTTGGGAACATATAGCACTTGACAGCTCAAGAAAAAGAAAAATGTCTTTTGATTTTGGGTTTCAATTGGATTTTCCTATATATTCTGTAAAAGTATGTTGTGAGATTTTTTCTTTTCTAAAATAAAAAACAAGGTATTTTGTGAGGTTACAAGTTTGTTTTACAGGAGACCAGGTGGAAGTAGGATATATGGCGTCTTTGACCATCAACTACCAGCTGCTCTCAAAAAACTTCCATTGGATCGCCACCTTTCACAAAATAATGTCAGAAAAGTTATTTCAGAGGCAGATGGGTATCAACCTCATCTAATTGCTCCTGAACAAGGATACAGAAGATTAATTGATGGATCACTCGGATATTTCAAGGGTCCTGCTGAAGCTTCAGTTGACGCTGTAAATCCTTTAGTACTCAACTATATTTTAACTCTGGAGATATACCACAACCCGCTTATTCATTGACGTTTTTTCAGTCGATGCTGAAAATCTTTTAGTTGTTATTTTGTCCCTTTTATTTTGAATTTACATTGTTGGAGATTTTAGTAACTTTCTGGAAAGGTGGTGGCTATGAGTATGATTCACTTGCCTTAGAACTTGTTCTGGGTACAATTGTATCTTGAATACTTTCCAAAGTCGATAGCTTCAATTTTTTATCTATTATTTTTGCAGGTACACTTCATTTTGAAAGAACTTGTGAGGAAATCTATTGCAGAAACTGAGGTAATCCATTTTTATTAAGAGCAAGTGTTCGTCAAAGATTTAGCTCACGAGAAGCTTCATTTATCTTTCTCATGCAGAAAATGTGCTTAAAAGAAGGCAATTCTGGTCTTTTTATATATATTCTGGTTTGGAGCAAATTAATGAAGCGCAGGCTGAAATTTATATGTTTTTATATTTCAATAAGCTGCTGTAACCATATATGTCTGGAATAAAAAATCATTAGATATAAGGCTAGTTGAACTTTAAATAATTGTTGGACACTGGTAAATACCAATTACCAAAGATTACAAATCTTTGATCGGGCAGTATATTAATTACTTTATTTTGTAGGAGTCTGAATTAGTAGAGTTGGTTAACTATTGAGTTTCCTAAACTCTGTATTTTGTCCCACTAAGGTTAGGTCCTAGCAGCTTAGGAGGAAAATATTATTTACTTTTCAATTTAATGGTAGAGTTGCTTAACCATTGTGTGGGTGAGGCACTCTGCTCTCCTTCAATATTTACTTTTCATTAGCATTAAAAACAGCTACATAATATCCCCAAGACCCTTTTGGTTCTCTGAAAATTCATTTACCTAATACTTTGCCTGCACAATATACATCATACCCCAGCACAAAATCCATGTTATGAGGTACCTTGAAAGTTTTCTAATGTTAATCTTACATTAAATACAATAATTGCTGGAGTATCTTTCCTGCTGGACACTTGAAATTGAATAGACTCTCAAATGATTAGCCTTAACATCATCGCAGTTCAGGCTCACAAGCCTCTTGGTGGCGGAGTTGGCTCTAGATCCACGAGGTGACAATTAGTGGACTCAACCAACTAGCCCTGAGTGGTATCAATTATTGCACGGGCACTTCGGCCACTTACTCAAAAGCAGATCACTTTCCTACGAACTACACTTGTTCGATTTGATAAAAGTTAGTGTCACGAACACTCCAAATGTCTTGAATGGATTGTAACAACTATTTAAAAACTAAATGGCACTTTGTTAACGAGGTCTCCCTTTCTGCATGTTCTGGTTACTGCTAAAAATTGCTTGTGTCAAAGCATGCTTTCATTTTTTCATTGCTTAGTGATTATGCTTTCTTTGTATCGAATGTATGTCCATGTAGGAATTGAAACGATTCCCATCACTTCAGTCTGATATAGCAGCAGCTGCAAATGATGCACTTGAAAGATTCCGTGATGAAAGTCGTAAGACAGTTTTGCGATTGGTGGAAATGGAGTCTTCTTACCTGACAGTAGAATTTTTCAGAAAACTTCAAATGGAACCTGAGAAAAATGCAAATGCAAATCCAGCGGGGCCAAATGCAGACCGGTACACTGACAACCATTTAAGGAAAATTGGTACGAAGTTTTCTCCTTTTGTCTGGCCTTGTCTTTGTAAAATCATTTTAGCGTTCGTACACAATTGCTTAAACAATTCTTGTTATTATCACTTGTGCTTTCAACAAGAAAAATTAGCACAATTGTCATTCAGATTCTTCAATTGCTTAAAAACAGGATGAATGTTGTTTCTCTAACACTCGTTGATTGATAACTATCAGGTTCAAATGTGACGGCATACATTAATATGGTTTGTGATTCCTTGAAGAATACCATACCCAAGGCTGTGGTTTATTGCCAAGTCCTAGAAGCTAAGAGAGCACTGCTAAATCGATTCTATGCTCAAGTTGGAAGGAAGGAGGTAATTTATCATAAAACCATTCATTTTTTTTACTTGCCGATCAATTCATCATCATTATTTTTATTTTACATGGTGTTTCTGTAAGGCAAATGAGGAAGCATTTTCAAGTATCAGTTTTGGCTTTTCAGTATTTCAGTTCCTGCCTATCCAATCACCATAAATCGACGTGGCTCAATAAATAACGTTCACATTGGTACTTATTAGTGCCACGTAAAATTTAATGTTAGTTCTGTTAATTGAGTAACCGAAACTGTAACCTTTAGAAACTTGAGTGACTACAATGACCATTGACATAACTAACGAGCTTACTATACGTTCTAGATGGTTTGTAATCACTGTGTAATAGGTAAAATATTGTTTCAGCAAGCATCTAAAGTAGTAGATGTGCAAAACTGAGTTAATTCGGTTTTCATTGTGGGTTTAGCGCAAGTCTTGTTTTTGATAACTTGAGGTCAACTTCATGAATTGCATTATTCCATACGTTTTATTCTTATGCCTACTAAATATTACATGAATGAAAGAGATAATTTTGGGTGGTTGCAATATATGTGCAGAAGGAGCAGCTTGGTAAAATGTTGGATGAAGATCCTTCTCTCATGGCAAAAAGAGAAGCCATAGCCAAGAGGCTTGATCTGTACAAGTCAGCACGAGATGAAATTGACTCGGTTGCATGGAAATGATGAACACACAACACCCCATCTCTTAAAAAATAAATTTTCATACTTAAATTGCTCATATGCACACAGTTTTTTGTTCTTAGAATAATGAACACGATGAGCTTTTAGAAGAGCATCAACTATGTAAAATGTTCATTTTTTAATTCTTTAAACGTTGTACCCCTTTACCATCTCTGTCAATTCGTCCTAAAATGTGAAAGACTCAGTCTGATTTTGTATTGGTTTTAAACTTTTAATTGAATATTTATCTTTTGATGGGTAAATATTCTATAAATCGAATAGTGGGTATACTTATATTTTGTCACAATTTTAGTGAAACTTGTAACTATGTTGTGGTACAATCCATTAGTTGACTAAGGAAAAAATGACCTGACAATGTTTACTCGTTTAATGAACTAACCGGGATGAACTATGATGTGATTGAAACAAAATTAGCCTCCTATCTATATGAAATTGATCTCCTGCCTGTCTATATTTTCTTCCAAATATAGATGTCCTTGACCCTTTATTATATATAAAAATTTAAGGCCGAGCGATAATATTTCAAAATAATTCATGCCCAAACGAAACCAAATACAAATATACTCAACACACTTGTATATATATCTACCAAGAAATCGATCACAAAAGTTGATCGGATTAAAAGAAAGAACAAACACAACTTATGCAGCTTCTCTTAGTCTAACAAATTGACTGTTGACAAGAGTTAAAAGAGGAGAAAATGGTACATACTATTACAGCACATCTTTGATCGTCGTTGTCCAGTAGACTATATGGTTACCATCTGTTCTGCAACAGAAGCCAATCCCTGCACCAGTCGAACAATTTCTACTGTATCATCAAGATAGTATTTAGCCTTACTTGGTTTCCTACCGACAGTACACGCAAACACTTCTGCACTTGGAGCCATAGATGGAGCTGAAACAGAGCTCATGATCACCTCGAACATATCCTCATCAGATCTGTCGTCTCCTATGCAAAGGACAAAATCTGGTGAAATCCCTTTTTCTTGCATCGAATGAAGTAGGCGTTTTGCCACAATCCCCTTGCTAACTCCCTGCATAATCAAAGACAGTAAAGCTCATTTTCAAAAGCAAGTTGAAGTTTCAAATGTTGTAAAGAAATGCAGAAGGTACTCAATAGTGTACACAATAATGTAACTTTTTCCTTAATATTGTCCAATATATAAAATCTACCATACAAAACATGCCAATAGTGCATACAAAGATCAGATAAACTTTACGCGGGTTCATGCATGCACGATGTATTTGCTATGTTCATTATGAGCTTATGTCTTTGTTTCCCCATTTTACCGCTGGGAAGGGAATGGAGGATATAACCAAAGTTGAGCAACAGCTTCTATGAGAAACACGTTGAATATTTTGTTACTACTTTGCCGAGTAATTAATCGATATTTGGGCATGTGCAAGCATAGAATGGTGTTTGACCTAATAAAAATCATTCTTGTACGTGTGAATCTAAGAAACAAACTTCAAGATTAGTAACTTCTATAAGCCAGAGAAGATGTTTATGCCTGGATAGCTTTGAACTATTGTGCATTACATAAACAAACTATTCTATTTGAATTCCAATTAATATTTATATGCAAGATTGCACGTCTTATAAACCAATCAGAGAAGGCCACATCATAATCTGATTAATTTAGCTCATAAAAAATTCCTTTCTTCCATGTTTTACTCTAATCTAACCAAATATAGTAAAAATGCATGTATATCATTCTCGTGTTTATTGGTGTTTATGCATGACCATTATGGCTAGATTATATGAGAAAAATAATTATAGCAACACAACATCACCAGGCTGGCCCTTGCCCAAGGCAAACTAGGCCATTGCATTGGCCTCAAGATCTGAAGGGCCTAAAAAAAAATTACAATAGCCTAATAAAAGTTTTCCTTTATCTTTGAGTTGGGTCATTTAGTCCTTTAAAAAGCAACAACAAATGGGACTAAATAAGAGACTCAAAAGTATTTGGACACTTAACTTATATTCTTAATTTAAGGAATAAAATGGACATACAATTAAACTATTACCTAGTGCTATATTTTTTCTTTTCCTTCTTTTTTTCTATCTACCAAAATCTAGAAAAAAGTCAATGCAAAACTAAAAAATAAAAAATAAAATTCAAAAATATTTCCTTTTATTATTTTGCTAAGCTTATAAAGTTTCTTTAAAATTTATAAATTAATTTTTATGAAAGTTAAAAATAAGTTATTTATTTTAAGTGTGCATTTCATTTATATTTAAAAGTCCCATAACAATTTATCGCCTGTGGCCTCATAATTCTGAGGACCGGCCTTGAACATCACATACCTGCGGCTTAACTTCTACAATATTCTGCCCACTTTTGACTGTGACAGGTTCATTGGAGAGCACACTCTCAAGATGATCAAGAAGTTCTTTAGCTTGACAAGATCCAAAATCGGGATCTGCATCCTCATAACACCAAACCATTGCAGTTTCCTTGTCTTCGATCACTGATCCATCGGTTGCATCAGTGTAATGTTTCATCACAGGGTCAGCAATCTGCTTCCAACTGCATTCTACTGCAGGCACACACGTTTCCCATTCTTCATCTCGCTTCGTCCTACCAGGAAAAACCGATTTCAAGGTCAGACTCATGTGTACGGCTTATTACATAAATTAAGAAATTTATAAAACCCTAATAGCATGTTTGGCACTGCAGACTAACAACATAACAATATCAAATAAGAAGAAAGAAGCTAAAATTTTGTGCATTGTAATGTTTAATCCTATCCAATACCACATATCAAATATGCCCTAAAAATATAATTTGCGTA
Organism: Fraxinus floribunda; assembly: GCA_903798395.1. Lineage (NCBI taxonomy): Eukaryota > Viridiplantae > Streptophyta > Magnoliopsida > Lamiales > Oleaceae > Fraxinus > Fraxinus floribunda. Next base: position 4,213 of record CAIGRS010154873.1, on the reverse strand, counting down.
CCTTAGGAAGTAGCCATGCTCGGCTGCAATTCCCAGCTTCTCACAAGACGAGAACCATTCAGTTAATTCAGCTCGGGTTCTGGCACTGACGATGAAAACCATATTATTCTTATCTCTACATAAACTATCTAATATCTCAATGGTTTTGGAGCTTGGCTTCTTGTCTATTGAATTTTGAGGCATCAGCGTTCCATCATAGTCTAGAAGAATAGCTCTGGTAGTAGTCCTTTTATAAGCCGAAACTATGTGCTCCATTGCCAGCTTCCTGAAATTAAGATCAAGTGAAACAACCCTAAAGCTTAAGCCAAATCCAATACCCCAGCATCTGCGGCGCATATGATCCTTGCACGTCCTTTCCAAATCTTGCAAGAAACTACGAGCCCAGTATGCCACGTCATGGGTGCTGACATACTTGTAATGTTTTTCATGTCTTAATTGTTTTTCCTGTTCAGCCATGACAAGAGCACACTCCATTGCATCTGCCACTGCATCAATATTCCACGGATTGACTCGAATTGCTCCGCTTAGAGACGGCGAACACCCAATGAACTCAGACACAACCAACATGCTCTTTTTAGGAATGGATGGTTCCAAACCCAAAACCTTGTCCAATTTCTCATTTCCCTGTCGAGTAATTATGTACTCATATGGTATGAGATTCATTCCATCTCTAACTGCTGTGACCAGACAACACTCAGCAACAACATAATAAGCAACTCTCTCATAAAATTCCAGTGGTCGATCAATTAATATGACTGGATCATATCCCGGTTCTCCAAAAGTCTCATTTATTCGCTTCACTGTTCCATATGTCTCGTCCTGCACTTCCTTCACATCTTTCCCTTTGCCCCTAGCAGGATTGGCTATTTGAACTAGAACAACCTTTCCCTGTTTCTCAGGGTGCTGCAATAGCATCTGTTCCATTGCTAATAACTTTAAACTGATGCCCTTAAATATGTCCATGTCATCAACCCCGAGTAACATTGTCCTCCCCTGAGCCGAAAATTGCTTGATGAGCTCAGCAACTTTGGCCTGTGTCTCTGTAAGGCTCAGGACCGATTGAAGTTGCCCCATATGAATACCAACAGGGAGAATTTTAATGCTTACGGTCCGACCATAATACTCAAGGCCTATGTAACCCCTTTTTGACTCGTATGACACACCTAGCATCCGACTGCAACAAGAGAGAAAATGTCTGGCGTAATCAAACGTATGAAATCCAATCAAATCAGAATTCAATAGAGCTCGCAAAAGCTCTTCCCTAATTGGCAAAGTTTTATAAATTTCAGATGAAGGAAATGGACTGTGCAGGAAAAACCCAAGCTTCACTCTATTAAACCTCTTCCTCAAGAAAGTAGGCAGGACCATTAAATGATAATCGTGAACCCACACAAAATCATCATCCGGATTAATCACTTCCATGATCCTGTCAGCAAATATCTTATTTACTGACACGTATGCCTGCCACAAGGAACGATTGAACCTACCGCCAAGATCTGGTGACAGAGGCAACATATAGTGAAACAACGGCCATAACTGTTGCTTACAAAACCCATGGTAATACTTGCTGAACAGATCCGGAGGGATAAAAGTTGGAACACACTTAAACGTCTCCAGGAGTATCTGAGACACCTCGTCTTGCTCAGACGGTTGAATATCTTCCTTAAGACAACCCACGTAAAAAAATTCAATGTCATCACCCCCAAAGCCATCTTTCAGCTGGAGAAGAAGTGAATCTTCATCCCAACTAAACAGCCACCCATTACTATCATCAGTTTTCCTATGGACCTTTATGGGCAGCTGGTTTGCTACAACAATAATCCTATCCCGTTGAGTCGTAGAAGACGATGGATCAGAGTTCACACTCTCTGAGGAATCATCGTCAATATCAGACATTATACCAGAAACGGTCATTACACGAGGGATCCGACGGTTCACACTCATCCGGGTGAACGACGACTGGTTCTCACCGGATGCAAGATCCAAGAGGTTGGAATATGATCTAGACATCATTTTGCTCAATTTTTACCCTTCTTCTTTTCGTTTTTCCTCACTAGCTAAGTAAGCCAAAATCAACAACCCAAAACCTCAATTTTCTATGAAAATTCCCAAACATAGAAGAAAAAATAAAAAATACCCACAACAATTGAAGCTCTCAAGGTCAAATAGTTACTCAACTATTGCAAGCAACAAATAAGGATAAATTTGCGCCTAACAAGTTGAAGAACAAAAAGGGCGATAGAAGCTACTCGCAAGATTTGAATTTGACAGGTGAATCAAACCATGGGGTTTCATAATACATCAAATTTTATGTCAAAAAACAGAGAACAAAAAACGAATAGAGTAAATTCAGCTCACAAAAAGGATATGTTATAAAACTGCTTTATTGAAAAATCAAAAGACGGATAGTACATAAATCCCACCAGTAAGAACGATCCAGAAACAACCCACACAATCAAGTTACAGAAAATAATATAGCAAGCGATAGAATTCGAGAAACAGCAGAGAAAAAAATTACCAGTTTTTGACACTTAAAACTCACGAAAAATTGATAATTTCAATTTCTCAAAACCCTAACCTAGGAAAAGAACATGTAAATGGAAGTGAGTGCTTATATTTATTGGATGGACGGGAGTGAAATGGATCAGTGGAGCTGCTTGTGCATACACCGCTCACCGCAATATATTTTATTCTCTTTGGAGTGTATTTTCAACTAATGATGTAGAGGACCTAAAAACCCGACTTCCCTTCGAAAGATTTGATCGGAAGTCTTTCACCTTCGTATGTTTACTGTTTATAATAAGTAACTCGTGACTTGATCAAGGTAAGTTTGTGATTCGATCGATGAAATTCGTGACGTCAGTAACAGAATAAGTAGATATACACGTGATATCTGTATTTTTGAGTACCCGAAAAGATTGTATTGACGAAAAAATAAGTTGGGACGTGATTGATACTATTCGAGTTATTAATTATGTTAAGGGCTGTAGATAGAATGGTAAAATTGAAATAAAAATACAAATTAGGTGATCAACATGATATAAAGTTATAAGTAGAGTGAGGTTGAGTGAAAAATATAGGGAATTAATATTAATTAACTAGGATAGTTGCATTGATAAACACAAACATATGTACATAGCTGGCAAAAATGGTCCAATATAGACAAGGTTTCAACTATGGTCAAAAGTTTAAAAAAATAATTAAATATATGCTTTTGTTCTTATCACTATGGAATAATCCAACTTATATTATATTGAGATTAATTCATATCTCTGTCTCAATTATTGTTTGTATTTTTCTTGAGAACGAATTATGTGAAAAATGACTTTTCAGAGAATTTGTAAATAAAGATTTATGAATTAACGTGTAAAATCATTTTATAGAAGAAATGTTTTGTTGAAATCGAGTTTGAAGAAAATAAATTTTTTTAAAAAAATTGAGCCAAACATTGGCTTAGTCCCTGTTTGGTATACATTCTATCAAAACATATTTTTTTAAAACTCATTTTCAATCACACATTTGACATTTTCAATAAAATAATATTTTTCATCACATCAATAACTTTTTGCTTACTTTTTAACCGCATATTTCTCATCATATCACTAGTTCAGATACATTATTTCCTCAATAATATCAATCAAACACACCCTTAATGAAAAGGTGTAGGATTATTATTTCGTTTAGATATCATTTTGAGAGGGGTTGGCAATTTTTTTTTTTAATAAAAGTAGATAAAATATGTGATTAAAAAATTAAAATTGCGAAACTAATTAATATTATAATTATTAATTTTGATAGCAAATTTTTTATCAACCTTTTTTTTTTGTTGCAAACAAGCGTGGAATCTTTTGCATCGGCGTTGACCACTGCTTCTGATCAAATGGTGAAAGCACGATGAATTTTGAGTAATTCTTGGAGTGAAAATGCAGTGCAGGCGAAGTACATCGGATTCGACCCTGGAAAGACCGCTTCGTTAAAATCGCTGCCACTGTCTTAGTTTTTATTCCATGCGTCGAGTCTCCTACAATAATCTATTTTACTTTTAAATTCGGTAAATTTAGTAATAAGTTAACTTTTTTAAATTTAAGCAAACGCGTTATTATATTCGGGAAAAATTAAGTAAAAAGAAAATATGAAACAACTAAGAGGGTCCGTTTGATAGAAAGATGGAAAATGGGTGGAAAGAATATGTTTTACAGGGAAAAGATTTTTC
>CAIGRS010154869.1:0-12449 GCA_903798395.1 Fraxinus floribunda | reverse complement strand
GGGCTAAAGACGATGACGTGGCAATTCGGGTTAACGAAACATTTGAGGGAGTTCGTCAACGGATGCTTCTTTAGAGGTGGTATGCTTTGTTTTCAAGGTGTACTTGATGATTTTGTTGACAACTTTGACCTGGCTATTTGCTTGAGGGTGATGAAGTGGTAAGAAGTGCTTCTGGATTCCTCTTCACATAGTTCCCTAACCTTTTTGTTGTCAAATTGTTCTCCATTGTCTTATACGATTGAATGGGGAGTTCTGAACGATCATATGATGTTCTTCCAAATGGTTAAGGGCTAGAAACTATTGTAAGTTCTTGGGATGGTTAGGCTCTACTCGGTTGAGAAGTATTAGCATTTGTCATACTTTCGTACAAATTAAATGGCATCCTTTCTCAGGGTACTAATAATATCCTTGCCTAAACACTTTTTTGTGTGGTGTGGGTCCTCAGGTATGGTTTCCACATATACCTTCATATATTTTTCGGAGGATGTAAGTCATCTCTTCCCCTTTTGTGCATCGAAGGAGGGGCGATGTGAAACCTCTCTTGTATTACTATCATCTTGGAGTCATCCTTGTTGTCAAGTAAAGCCTGACCTTTGAGGAAGGCAATAATTGATTGCATCCATGATGGGGTGCCTTCGATCCACATCAATTCTTCTATTTTGAGACAGAAGGTCTAGCGATGTGTTTAATGGATACTATCCTTAGCAGTTCGAAATCTTTGTTACTTGCCAACTATAATAGGACATCAACATGGGCATTTTCAAGGAGCAAAATTTGTGCCAACTAAAACTTTTCAAAACATGGGAGGAGGTCCATAACCTGCCGAAGCCATACCTTTTGTTCTTATGATGAAGTTGTCATTGACCTGGCTCACCATTACTTGGGAGTTGCTATTGATGAATTGACTTTTGCTTCACTTGCATCTCCTTAGCTAATCTTAGGCTAGATAGGAGCACTCCATATTCAGCAATGTTGTTGGAGGCTCGAATCCGAACTTAAGTTATAGCCTGCTGGGCTAACCCAGACCACTCCAGCTCTGAAGCCTGCTTCTCCAAAGTAGCCATCAACAAAAAGTCTCCAAGTGGGTGGCTAAAGGATTCCATTGCCACTAATATTTCAGAGAAATTGGTGAATTCTGTCACAAAGTCTGCAATAGCTTACCCTTGGTGGAGGTTCCTGATTTGTAAATAATATCATATTCACTCAACTCTTAGCCCACTTCATCAACCTCCGAGAAACATCTAGCTTTTGAATCACTTGTTGAGTGTGAAGTTTATTAGCATATGGATGTTATGGGTCTTAGGGTAAAGTATGGCATAAACTTTCTAGAAGCGGTGACGAGTGAGAGGACGAGTTTCTCCGTAACTGGGTAGCAGTCCTCCACTTGTAGGTTCACATAACAGATGAGCAATTGGAATTACCTTCTTTTCTTGTATGAACTGAGCTTACCACTTCATCGGATACGGCCAAATAAAATAGTAGTGGCTCATCAGCTTTAGATTTTGAGAGGAGTGGGACCGTCCTATATTTTTTTTAGTCCCTGGAAAGCCTCTTCACACTTTTCCTTGGGTTTTTGAATGGACCTAATCTCTATCAGGGGCTTGATCTTTTTAGAGTTGGCCTCAATACCAATTTGGTTGACAATGTAGCCTAGGAACTTTCTGGAGACGACATCAAACACACACTTAAGGGGGTTTAACCTCATTTTGTACTTCCTAAGAATTTGGAAAGTAGCGTCTTGGTGCTCGACATGGTCCTTCATTTTGAGGCTCTTCACATGCATGTCACCCACGTACTCCTCCATGATTTTGCCAATAAGATTAGAAAACATCTTGTTGACAAGCCTTTGGTAGGTCGCTCAGACATTTCACAACCTAAATGGCATCACCTTGTGACAATAGAGACATTTATTAGTGATGAAAGATGTATTCTCTTCATCTGCATGATGCATAGGAATTTGGTTGTAGCCTAAGTAGGCATCCATGAAGCTCAACAACTAATGCCCTGTGATGGAATCCATGAGTACCATATCTTGGGAAATGAGAAGCTGTCATTTTGGCAATCTTGGTTGAGGTTTGAGAAGTCTATGCTGACCCTCCACTTGTCATTGTGCTTTTTCATGAGGATTAATGAAGATATTAGTTTTCCTACCTATTCTTTCAGGGCCTCATATGTTAATCATTGAGTCAATGTCAACCATCTCCTCTTGCCTCCAAGCAAAGACATCCAAGTTTTTACACAAGAACCATTCAAGCTTCGGGTAATAGATCCATTTCCACTTGTAACGACTTGGTGGGATCTTGAGGGTCTACAGGGAAGCTTTCCAGCTCGGAGCTTTTTGTCATTCAAACTTAAAGATGTGAGGGTCCAACTTGATATATAGCCCCTTCTTCTGAGGTCCTCCCTTCTTCAAGGACATCTACCATCTAGACGTCTTTCTCTTGTTCAAGGGTCCGTCCTTCTTTAGGTGTTCTTTTAAGTCCATATAATGCGGAGGGAATGAGAGGACCTACTAGAACCCGTTGGCGCTAGCGAGTTAGCGTAACAACTTAACCCCCGTTTGACACCCATTAATTTCTCATTCTCATTCTCATTCTTCATTTCAACCACACATTCTCCAAATAAAATAATACACACAAATCAAAAACTTTTCATCAATTTTTCATAACACATTCTCACATCAATCACTATTCCAAAATTTCTATTGTCTTCAAAAATGGGTTTCAAACAGGGTTTAGTGTCTTGTTTTTTCACCTCTTCTTCTTGACTATCGTATATTTTTTAAATTGAATACCTTCCTTCGACATCTCTGGTCTATCTCTTTTTGATTTTCTACCCCCCCTGACTATGAAGAGCTTCAAGTCTATCAATTGATGCACCTTTAGTTTTAGCATCCATGTTTGTACTCTGACGACTCAGCGCGAAGGTGCTTATGAGATACTACTCGAAAAATATTAGCTACAGGCGGCTAGAGTTGGGAAGGATTGGGCATCAAGCACATAGTCAATGAAATACATCCGAACCAGGGTTACCCTGCACTTGCAAGAACCAGAGACGGTACGATTGAACCTCGACACGACACGTAGGATGTGTCGAAGATGATTACAATTGTGGCCAAGTTGCTTTCAACACAATTTTGACGTTTGTATTTGGGATACCATCGTACTTGTTCCTATATATCCGTCCATGTACAGAACAAACTTCCTTTTGTTTGGAGATAAGGCAGGACTCGCTTATATCTAATGCTTTTTTTTCATAAGGTATTTATCTCCTATCTAGNATTGTGGCCAAGTTGCTTTCAACACAATTTTGACGTTTGTATTTGGGATACCATCGTACTTGTTCCTATATATCCGTCCATGTACAGAACAAACTTCCTTTTGTTTGGAGATAAGGCAGGACTCGCTTATATCTAATGCTTTTTTTTCATAAGGTATTTATCTCCTATCTAGCTAATGAGTTCTCAGTTCTCTCCCTTGGACTGGAAGACCCACCTTATAGTGTGAGGCGGGTCGATTACTCTTTCGCTATAAATTGCTCACTACCTGGGTTCGACTTTTGTATATTGTAGCACTTGACTTCATTTTCTCTTCCCCAAAATAGGTAAAAGCTGTGAAGCCCTTCCTTCAGCTTGATCAATAAAGATAGATGCCCCTCTTCGAGCTGCTCCGCCTAGGGCAACCAATTTTATATAGCTAGATGTCCTTTTCACCACCTTAAACAGGGTATCTTTACCTCATAGATAGAACTGAGATGTCCTTCTTTCTTATAGTACTTTACTCGAGAGAGAAGGAGATAGATATGGAATTTACTTGCCCTCATAGATGGCCTTACGGGCCGATATTATCTCCTACACACTGGAAGTTTTTCAAGTGGTTCAATCCAAATACATATAGGAAGTTCAAAGCTTGGGTAGAACAAATCCACTTGTTGCTCACTAAAGGTCGCTTACTCTGCCTACTCTATCTTATGTAGTGTAGTGGCATACTAACTTAACTATAAACGGAAGAAAACGAACACAGTTGCCATGAGGGAAAAGCTGAAATTTAAATATTTACTTCTGAGGTGAGCATTTATACACCTTTACTACTGTTGAAGTCCCAAAAAGGAAGAACACATCCTAAACGATTTGACTTTAGTAGGTTAAATGGCGCAGGTGGGATACATGGTCTATGATCTATATCTTTGATAAGATTAAGACCGCCTACGACATGGTGAGGAGAGAAATCTTGCTTATGAGCCCCTTTGGTTGGACTTTCAACTTGGGAGGTCAGGTAACGAGACAGAAAAGGACGAGCACTAATTTTCGGACTCCCCGACGAATGATGAGACATGTCTATTATAAACACGGTGATGTCGATAGTACCACAACATGTGTGATGCTTATAGCTATGTCACATGAGATACAAAAGGAAACATGAGGGTATAAATGCTAATACAATGATTTTTCATCTAAAGGAGTTGAATGATGAACAATCACGTATGGAAAGATATGAGATTTTCTAGTAACTATACACAAAATGGTAGAAGGATCTTCAATCAGTGCTGAATATAATCCTTTGTTGAAAAGTTGTCTCAATGTCTGAACTATGAAGTAAGTATTGACTTGAGTCTTTGCAAAAGAGCTATTCATATCTTATTATGAATTTAGATATGAATAACCTTTAGTGCGCACTCCCTAAGTTGATGACATGCTTAAAACTGTTGACCCAACACCAAAATTAATATTAGGCAAGTCATTAGGAGGAAGTCTAAAACGAGGCTTTGGGCATCCAAGATAGCTAAGAAAGTCAAAGCGAAGAAGAACAATACCAAATCTAATGACCCCTGTTGTCATTTTGGAATGATAGGTTATTGGAAAAGATATTACAAGGCTTATATATACTTCATTAGCTTTTTGGGTATTAGATACAATATGTATTTAATATTTGAATAAATATGCATAAACTAAATAGAAATAGACCACTTCAAAAGGGAAAAGTTGACCTCCATGATGAAAATGGGCAATGGTTGCTATATTATCTATAGGAGCATACTTCTTGCTATCCTTTAGGCTTAGTATTAGAATTAGAGAAATGTTATTATGTTCACACCATTACCAAGAAACTATTTAAATTTCATGTTTAGACATGTCCTGTAGGAGCTATTTCTTGCCTTTGCTTTTAGGCTTAATATTAGAATTAGAGAAATGATATTTTGTTCTTACCATTACCAAGAGCATTAAATAAATTTCATGTTTGGACATGAATTATTTTAATGTTAAGGACAATTATTATTCATTTTACCTTGATAAGATCTTAATAGTCATGGTAAATAAAATGGCATTTACATTTTATACTAAGTATTCTATATTGAGTATAAAAATTAAAAGGCATAAAATTGATAATCTAAATATTACCTATATACAATGCATTGCAAACTTGGTCACATGAATGCATTTATAAAATTACCTGGAGATATATATTTGGTGTCAACTGATTTTGAATCATTTGACAAATGTGAATCATTCCTGTTAGGCACAACGACCAAATCTCTTTTTACTTAGAAAGGAGAAAGAGCTACATATTTACTATGCTTAATACATAGCAATGTTCCACACATGGTCAATTGATGCTAGATGAAGTTTCTCTTATCTCAACACATTTATTGACAAGTATTTCGGAAATGGTCATATATACTTGATTAGATTCAAGCTAAGTAGAGAAACAAGTAAAGATGAATTCACACTAAGATCCGATCGAGGTGGAGATAGCTTAAAGATGAAATTTTAGATTATCTAAAAGAGAATGAGATTCTCTCACAGTGGACTTCTTCATATACACTGTAATATAATGATGTATCTGAAATGAAAAATCGTACACTATTAGATATAGTGTAATTAATAACAAGCCATATAAACCTCCCATATCGATTTGGGGTCATGCACTGATTGCCCGTGCTACGCACTAAATTGTGTCCCATCTAAGTTAGTTAACAAAATTTCATACGGTTATGAAAAGATGCCCAACTTGTCTCATATTAAAAGTTGGGGCTGTGATAGTTCGGATAAACTAGAGTCTAATTTCGATAAATACATATTTGTGGGAAATCCAAAAGAGACGTTTGGATATCAATTCTATAATCCCATTGAGATAAAAGTCTTCGCCTCGAGACATACCGTCATCCTAGAGAAAGAGTTCATTCTAGGAGATGAAGTGTGAGCAAAATAGAATTTCAAAGAGTTCAAGATTCCACAGATATTGTTGACCAAATAGATGAACCTGAGTTTGATCCCACACTTGCTAATGGACATATCAGGAAGTAGGGATTCATAAGAACACGCCAATTCTGCGTAAATCTAGTAGGGTCATTCAACCTCCTAGAAGTTACGAATTCATGATTTATTACTAATAGAGGACGACGAACTTACTAGTTACGCAGAAACAAAGTTAAGTGTCGACTCAAAGAGATGGCATGAGGCCATGGAATCCGAAATGAAGTCAATGTATGTAAATAAGGTTTGGACTTTGGTCGATCCTCCAATGGGATAAAACCTTAAGTCGTAAATAAGTTTACAAGAAAGAGGTCGATATGGATGGAAATGTCCATACACACAAAGTAAGGTTAGTAACAAAATGATTACAAAAAATGACAAAGAGTTATGTTTGATGGAACATTTTTATCTGTAGTCACACTTAAGTCCATTCGGATTTTACTTGCAATATCTGCACATCATGACTATGAGATGTGATAAATGAATGTCAAAACTGCATTTATTAGCGAGGACTTATAAGAGGAAGAGTACTTGACAAACCCATTTTGAATCCAAAGATGCTAACATGATGTGCAAGCTTGATGAATCCATATATGGATTGAAGCTTGCCCTCTTGGAGTTGAAATCTTCGCTTTGATAAGATAATCAAATGTTTGATTTTATTAAAAGTAAGGATGAAGTTTATGTTTACAAAAAGATAGTGAGAGCGTTGTCATATTCTTAATATTATATGTAGATGACATATTATTAACAGAAACGACATCTCTAAGTTTCAATTGTTGAAAATATGGTAGTCAAATAATTTTTCCGTAAAAGATATGGGAGAAGCAACTTGATCTATATAGAAATAGATCTAGAAAATTGCTTAACATCCTAATCCACTTAGATAAAATCTTGAGAAGATTATATATGGGGAAAATGAACTGAGAGTTCATGGGATACATCGGCTAACTTCTAGTGAAACTAGAATGACATCATATCTCCATGAGGATATTTGTTTACTTTTAACCTGTGTGTTTGGAAAAGTTTCAAACAGAAAACAATCGTTAATCCAATAGGAGAAGCCTTATACATCATTACTTTAGAAGCAACAAATGTTGTAGTTTGGATCAGAAAGTTCATCATTGAATTTGGAGTAGTTCCTAACATTGTTGATCACATACTTTTACATTGTAACAATAATGAAGTCATTGTGCAAGAGAAGGAACTAAGGAGAATCAATGATCCGAACATGTATTAAGATGCTATCATCTCATCAGAAAGATAATATAATGAAATGACACGTAAAGAAAGAATGAATTCCCACGAGTTATTAAATTGTCGAAGGAATTAAGGTCTCATTGATGATCCAAACATATGTTAAGGCGGTATTATCTTATATGAAAGTTAATACAATGAAATGACGTAAAGAAAGAACGGATTCCCAAAAGTTATTAAATTGCAGATCCATTGACAAAGAGTTGTCACAACATAAACATGATTGTCATATAGACTCTTATAATATATAAGTGATTTTATCTAGTGCAAGTGGGAGTTTGTAAGTGCTATACTCTAAGTCTAATCAACTATGAACACGAACACTTTGAATATATAATTGATGCATTTCATTTATGGCAAATCTATTATTTAATTGGACTAATATTCTAATAAATTGAATAATAGAATCAGTCTTAAATCATCCGTGGTCGTAATTAATAACAAGATATGGGTATTATTATTATGATAGACCATCACATGTGGCATTTTTTACTTGTAAAGTAAGTAGTTGATATCACAAGCTAAGCGTTGGACACTTAAATGAACACATGGATATTTTGTTATAGAACAAAACATTGAAAACCCGCTGAGGAGATTCCACATGGATAATTATTTGAGTGTTGGTGGTTAATCTCTAAAGTTAGTCCTTCGACTTGGGGTCATCATCTTGCATTATATGAGGACAGTCATACTTTGGTTATGTTGGATGTTTCTTTGCCAAAGGTCGCTTATATAGCATCGTTCGAGTATGTCAAGAATCATATGAAGGTTGTGAATGATCAATAGTAGGATGAAAGACATGATCGATAATTGAAATTGACATATATCCATTCTCGTAATTGATCGACCATATTGAAAAAATGATTATAGTTTAACGATAAACGAACATGTTTAGTTTTGTCATACCACTTGACATTTTTCGTCACGTGTTTTGCCCTGACACATTACTAGATATCATCAATTTGGAACCACATATGTGAATTGATAATAAATTAAAAGGGGTATTTTAATTTATCGATTTTGATTAGATTAAAATAATAATTTATGTCGTTAAGTATCGGGATTGGGGACTTAATGGGTCGCACACAAAAAGGAGTGTTGGATAATTAATTAATTGTGTTGTTTGGTAATATACCCGAATTAACTAATTCCTTGGTACTTCTTGCTATGAGGTTCAAATCAGTTGGTAATGATGACAATTGTGGAAGGCGAGCTAGTAAGAATCCATTACATGTTTCAGATGGGCCAATAATAGATCAAGAGGAAAAAAGATAAAGGAAGCCATGGAAGGACTTTTCAAAGCTATGTGATCAAGAGTTATAAGTACAACATGTAACACACCAACTAGTCATAACTTTTAGCTCGATTGTTAAATTCTCGTCCAATAGGTACAATCCGAAAGCGTTTTTTGATTCTGCACGTTTGTTAAATGAGTTTTTCAAACTTTGAAGGTCAAGTTCCGTTGTTTAGCATTTTTTCATTTTGAGTTAGTTGAAGTGTATTTTTGTAATTTCAAATTATTTTAGTTTTATCTAGTTGTTTTACAAGTTAAATAGGTATCTCAAGTTTTTCTAGTTACTTTACAAATTAATTAGGACTGCAATGTTTATCTAGTTGTTTTACAAGTTAATCAAATTTCCTTATGTTACCATTATAAGGCATACAAAAACACAACACAATATTAATTTTAGTGACTAGTCATAAAGTTAGATTTTCACCTTTCATTTTGTTCTTAGTTGAACTGTTCAAAACTTATCGAAGATTTCCAATTTTTAGGGTGTTTAAACTATCTAGAACTTATCAGTCATTTCCAATCTTTGTGGTATTCAAGCATTCCAACATTGGTTGTTGATTCAAGAAATATGGGTCAAGGTTATGTCTCGAATTTAAGCTTTGTAGGGGTTCGTATCAAATCCTATGCAGGTTCCTAGGTACATCCAGCTACGGGGTTCAAATCAGTTGGTAATGATGAGAATCGTTGAGGTTAACTTGATCAAGAGGTAAAAAGATCAATGTAACCATGGAAGGACTTGTCAAAGCTATGTGATCGAGAGTTTAAAGTACAATAAGTAACACACCAAATTTCAAGATGGGCATGAAAGAAGAAGGAGCATTCTTATTTCTTTTGATCCAAGTGAAGGATAAGAAGGACATAAGGAAATCGTAGGATAAACCAAGACATGCATAAATTTTAGCTCGACTATTGAATTTTCCTCCAATAGGTTCAATCCGAATACGTTTTTCGATTCTGCACAGTCCGTTGAATGAAATTTTCAAATCTTCAGGGTCATGTTTCGCTGTTTAGCGTTCTTCTATTTTGAGTTGAAGATTACTTTTGTAATTTCATAATATTTATTTTATCTAGTTGTTATAAAAGTTAAATAGGGTTTTCATGTTTATCTCGTTACTTTACAAGTTAATTAGGATTATCATTTTCATCTAGTTATTTTATAAGTTAATTAGATTTCTTTATGTTTGTGAATAATATCATCTTTAGTGATTAGTAATAAGGTGAGATTTCCACGTTTTATCATGTCCTTAGTTGAACTATCCAGAAAATATCAAAGACTTTTAATCTCTGTGGCGTTCAAACTATTTGGAACTTATCAAGGATTTCCAATCTTTTTGGCATTCAAACATTCCAGCCTTGGTTCTTGATTCAAGAAATCATGGGTCAAGGTTATAACTCCGATTTTAACTTCTTAGGGTTCGTATCAAATCTTGTGTGTGTTCTTGGGTACATCTAAACACGTGATTCAAATCAATTGGTAATAATGAGAATCATGGAAGGCAAGCTAATAAGGCATGTCTTGGATGGGCCAATACCTAGATTGGAAAAAAAAAAAAAAAAAAGTTCAAGCCACGGAAGGTCTTGTCAAAGCTATGTGGACCGAGGCTTAAGTACAAGTAGTAACACACCAAATTTCAAAATGGGAATTATAGAAAAATGACCAACATAAGCACTTTTGATCCAAGCGAAGGAATATAAGAAGGTTGTACTTTTGTGTAGGATTTAAGAAAAAATGCATAGCCATTTAGCTATATTGTCGAATTTTCATCCATGAGTACAATCCGAAAACATTTTTCAATTCTAGACATGTCCGTCGAATGAAATTTTCAAACTTTGAGGGCCAAGTTCCATTGTTTAGCATTTTTCTATTTTGAGTTAGTTGAAGGGTATTTTCGTTATTTTGCAATATTTTAGTTTTATCTAATTGTTCACAAGTTAAATAAGTTTTGTCATATTTTTTTTTCGTCACTTTACATGTTAATTAGGATTGTCATATTTGACTAGTTGTTTATTTAATTTCTTTATGTTTTCCAATATAAGACATATTACTTGCACAGAAACACAATATGATATTTATATTAGTGAATCAGTCATAAAGTGAGATTTTTGCTTTTTATCTTGTTCGTAATTCAAACTATCCAGTACTTATCAAGAATTCGCAATCTTTGCGACATTCAAACATTCCAAACTTGGTTCTTGATACAAATTCATCGTAAATCCTGCATGTTTTCGTACATCATTCTTATTCCTTCACTTGGTCCATAAAACTAAGGTTGGACCTTCTTCTTTAATGCTCAGCTTGAAATTTGGTATCTTGCTTGTTGTACTTAAACTCTTGGTCCATGTAGCCCTAACAAGTCCTTCTATGGCTTGATTATAACCTTGATCCATGATTTCTTGAATCAAGAACCAGTCCTTGTATGTTTGAATGCCACAAAAATTGAAAATCTTTAAAGTTTTGGATAGTTCTAACATGAACAAGATAAAAAACGAAAATCTCAATTTATGATTAATGTCTAAAGTTACTATGTTGTTGTATTTTTGTACAAGTAATATACTTTATATAGGCAAATATAAAGAAATCTGGTTAACTTGTAAAACAACTATATAAACATGACAATTCTAATTAACTTGTAAAATAACGAGATAAACATGACAAACCTATTTAATTTGGGCAATTCCTCTTCCAATGACCCTTTTGTCCAGAAGTAAAACACTTTCCCTTTAGTTTTCCATCGACAATAATTTTCTTTCCTTTTGACTTGTTATCTTTCTTTTTGTTTGGCCTCTTCCTCTTATTTCTTCCTTTTCCACTAGAAGGCCTACGATGAGAGGGTTCGACTGTCACAATCAAAGCATTTCCATCGACAGTAGTTTTCTTCCCTTTTGACTTGTTCTTTTTCTTTTTTATTTTGGCCTCTTCCTCTTATTTTCTCCTTTGCCACAAAAAGGCCTAAATGAGGGTTCGACTGTTACAATCAAACCATTTTCATTCTGGCCTTTAGAACAATTTTTGCATTTTGGAACTCTTTCATTAATGTCATTAGATACATGTCCATCTTGTGTAGATTATATGATTAAATACAAACTCTGAGAACATCTTAGGGAGAGTCTCAAGAACCATATGCATCACGAAATCAATTTCAGCTTCTAAAACCTCAGTAGCATTGAAGTGAACAATCATGGTTAACATATGGTCCCTCACATATGTGCCTGGTTTCATGCTTGTGTTCATAATTACCCTAATGGAAGCTTGTTGGCTTTGATGTCCAAACATCTCTTGAAGACTTTCCATTACGTCAAAAGTAGTTTTCATATTTTGATGTTTCTGTTGCAATACATTTGACATGGATGCCAAAATGTAGCAATGAGTCATCTCGTCAGAATGATTCACTTTTGATATGTAGTGTTTTAGATTCCGTGGAATCATCTTTAACGGTTTCAGGACAAATTTTAGTCAGCACAAATTTGTGTTTTTCAGCGGTAAGAACAATGTTAAGATTCCTTTTTGATAAGTGTGTAAAAATGCACTATTTGGCACTTTTCTGGAATTAATTATAATGGAAACTGAGTCGATTTCTATTCATAATTATGTAATTTTCACTTTTGTAGGCTAAAACCCCGATTGGAAGAAGAACGAGGCGAAAG
>CAIGRS010154853.1:0-13077 GCA_903798395.1 Fraxinus floribunda | reverse complement strand
TGCGCGATTCCGAATAAAAATCCAAGAACATTTGGAGTCTGTGTTTATACATAATACGAAAAAAAAAAAAAGAGATTATTAGACAAAAAAGAGTATAAAATATAAGATTTGAAGAGTCTTATAATGCACTCACAGCTATGTAGAAATCCTTGATGAAAAAACCATAGAAGAACCATACGACAGCAGTTAGTGTGAGGAAAACTGAGAGATTAAGTGGCATGAATTCAACACTCTTTGTCTTTATCACTCGCCTCTACATTGAACAAAAATAATTATTGAAATTTTCGCTAAATATTTTGTAAACTTTAATAATTTTAAATTAAGAGACAATCAAAATTAATTACCATAATACTAAGAGGAGCAGCAAAAACACAGAGAGAAAAAACCGAACATATCCATCCAACAATTGTCACTCTCTCACGCCCTTTTGATAGACCATATGTGCATCCAACGATCAATCCCAGTGCTACTATGTTGAATAGGAAGAGAATCTTTGTGGTGTAAATCTGCAAAAAAGAAAAAAAAATATTAGTTTGAGTGAAACGAGGACGATTCGTGTCTAGACTCTTAATTTATTACGAATAAGACCTAGTTTGTGATTATATGAAGTGAAAGAGCAAAAATATGATCGATTTTCATTTTAATGTATTGGAAGGATTCATGTCTAGGGCTCCAATTGTATTGAAAATTGGTTTTAGTTTTAGTTTTAGTGATTGAAAGAGCAAAAGTGGCATCAAAGTGCAATTGTAAAATGCAGGAATTTGATGGAACGGTAATGTCATGTAATTGCCAAATAGACTGTGATTCAACCCCAGTGGAAACGAATAGCATTATTCTAGAAAATATAGCATCAAATTTCAGTATCATGAATGAGTTGGGCGGAGTGCCCTAAATGGATTCACGTGCGTACTCCAAATTTATTCTATGAAAGAGAAAAAAAAAAGTACAAGTCGAAAGTTTGAGAAAATTAAGGATGAGAATAACCTTTGATTCATGGGTTGCATATACCATGAAGATCGTCAGAAAACCTAATTCCATGGCACATCCAAAACTGTTTATGGTTATAAGCAAAATCACATTCTTCTTCAGATAAGCATAATACAAATACAACATCGAACTAAATAAGGCAACTGAATAAGGAATTGACTGATATCCTTCTGACGATTTTCTCTTATAAATCTTGTAAAATGTAGGCCTGAAATCCAAGAAAAAAAAACAACGTAAACTGTAGGCCAGAAATGGTCCATTGATGGATTTTCATTGTTGCAGGTGCATATTTTTTGGTAGTGTCAAAATTAACAAGAAATAATGAGAAATCAAGCTCTTACACTGGTGCCATGAACACCATGAACGACACCACGTTTCCTGCACAAAAAATAATTCAAATTAATTACCACAAGATTAGCTCAAATGGGTACGGATCTAACATAGAAGAATTTATTATAAAGATACCAAGAATGCCAAAAGTGAAAGCCAAGTGAGCAGCTGTTATAAGTGCCATTCTTGATTCTTGAAGTGAAGTTCTTGGTAATTCAAGATTTCAAGCTGCTTATGACTATGAGAAGTGATGAATTCTTTTTCGTGAGCAGATTATATATAGGCACAAAAAGCACGGAGTTCTGGAAATTGAGCATTAATGGAGTTTGACATTTTGCTTTGAGCTGGCAAATTCTACTTGCATGGGAATTTTGAGGGTTAAGCTAGATACGACGTCACTTCAAGTTTTTATGTGCTCATATAGGGTTTGGCATGAGGCCTCGATTTTATGTTTTACCTAAATTAATAGCTGCTTTATTTAGCCATGCAAATATATGTGCCTAATATACGTATGAAAAGTCATGTGCTAAGTACAATGACATGATACATCAATTAATTGATAAATAATTTTATCGTGGGTCTCAATAATATTGTATTGAATTATTGTATATTAATAAATTGATATGTCATATTATCGACACTTAGAATAAGTTAAACATCGATAGATCATTTCTCGCATATGTATTGTGCTATTGAAATATAGACACAATATAGGAAGTGTGAGCACATACTAAGGTGCATGACTTACTATTTGTAGCATCCTAAGCTGTGGTGGTTTCATAAATGATTAGTATGAATGTATGACTTACTTGCGACGAACTTTATTTTTGTTTAAAAGAAAAAGGTTTTAATTTTTATTACGTAAATGTGTTGCGTCACGCTAATCGTATTAAAATGTTGTGCATCAAATAATCTTTGCACTAATAATGAATAAAAAAATAATATGGAGGTGTCCTTTAAGACTTCTAATCAATCGTAAAATTACATTTTATTATATTGATACATTTTTTGAAAAATAGGATAGGAAATGTACTAATTATTTTTTTTACCATCTTTTGTCCTCCATGTTAAGCACGTGGTTCTTTGAAAATAAATATTAAAAAATCATTAAGAGAGTGATGCTGTCAACAAGAATATGCAATTGTCATGCCATATACTTTTAGTGCACGTTTGATAAAATGTATTCTTTGATTCAAAATGTGCACCAAACAGGGACTAAATGTATATATATGTCTAATCACTTCAAAAAGTAAAAACAAAAAAATTCGGACGTTCATTTTTATGCATAATATCAACACATTAAAAAGTAATTTCTAACTAATGAATTAAATCAAATTTTCATTATTAGTTAACCTAATAATGAAACATTTATAATTTGAGTAAAATTGATTTACTTTTTCTATGTAGCTTGGATTAGCTAAGATAGCTGTATGAGAGCTGAGTCGTATTGAGTCTCGATCATGAACGAATTAAATTTGTGCAACGTTTTAAAACACGTGAGATGTGGCGAAATGAGGAGATCAAGCTTTAAGCCTCACAAGCTTAAATGTCTCGAAACAAAACCTATTTTGTAATATCACATGATCACCATATTTATAATATTATCTTAATTATTTTAAGACCATTAAATATTATTTTATAAGAATATTATTTAATTATTTTAGATTAATTTAATACGAACACCAATAATTATTTATTTTAATATAGTAAGTATATGTGATCATCTTAGCGAAACTTTTCTTCAGAAATAGAGTTAAACCGCTTTTTCGCACGTCTTTCTCATATACAAGGCCTTTTCCTTAAGCAATCCCACGCAAATTCTTTGAACCCTCCACAAATCTTTTTCTATTTATCCATGTATGATAAATAAAAATTAATTTAAAAATAAATATGATCAAATGGGACAATAAATGGGGATATTTAATTCCTGCCGCACCTCCTACAAATCCTCGACGGGTAGGAGATGAATTGCCATCCCATTCCATTGCTATCTCTTATGTACGATCAATGTGTCATTCACTTCAGAGGATGAAGGGTCATAATTCGCACATCATAACGTGAGATGTGAGGGATCCACACATTATTTATGTTTCTCTTTAGTCATTTAGACGGGAGAAAATGACACAAATAGTCTCCAAATTATAGTCCCCTGTGCAATGGTCCTTAACCTTCAAATTTTGGTGAAAAACATCACCAACCTAACACTTAGCTATGGCAAATGGTCCCTTTGGACGGTTTTCATCAAAACCTACAATTAATCATTATCTATTCGCAGGCATATCACATGGTCAAAATTAGACGGGTAAAAACGTCCAAATTGTTACTTCTTCTCTTCCAAGTTCCAATAACTCCACCTGACCCTACCGCTGTACCGCACCCCGGCTACCCTCCTCCCCTTCACCTACATTGCCAGCACCATAAATTATGGGCAAGGATTACGAAGAAAAATCCATGGCCAACATCTCCACCCTATCTCACCAAACAACGGAGGCAGCAAACTCTAGTCCCAACCGCTGGCTTCACCGCCGTGTATGGTGGTGCAATGTAGTCCCTTTGCATGTTCGTTTTTCGCTTCGCATGTTCGTCTTAGCGAAAAACACGAAATTCTTTTTTTCTCCCCAAGTCCATACTCAGCCACCATTACCCACACAATTTTTTATGAAACGATTTTGATGTTTTCTAATTAATTTTATTCTTTTCTTTACAATTTTTCATTTTGTTTTACTTTAAACGAAAAAAATAAATAAAGGGCAATTATATTCACAGCACAACTTATACACTTATACGTCTAACAGTTGAAATGGCGTATACGACTTATTTTTCTATCATATTTAAAAAAATAGAAGTGTGAAAACTAATTAATGGAAGTGATAATATTATCGACCATAAATAAATAGTGTTTTGATCTTTTCTACCCTTCTTATTTTTTGTCATAAAAATATGCACTCGAAGGGTTAGCAATAGGCTTGGATAGAAACCGATAGATTAGAGAGTTTTCAACCGCAATTTGAAGGTTATGGACCAAATGCGTAGGGACCTATAGGCTACAGGTTAGGTTTTCCCTTTCAGCAGCTTGTCTTTTGTATTATATGGCTTTATTAATGAATGTACCAAAGGGTGTATTGGTCATTTTGAATTGTATTTTGGACTTACTCGTACCTCCAAACAATTAGGACGAAAAACAAAATAAACTATTATGTAATAAATTTTAACTCTATACGAAAGCATATACAGGAAATTTCCTCTTATATGACACTTTCAAAGTGGTAATGAATTTTATCCACTCCCTTTGGATTTGTAAATAATGTTCACTTTTTGGGGAAAAAAAAAATAGAACATATTTCGAATTATTTAGACATTCTTTAATTATGCGAATTTCTAATATGTGTACACACTCTCTCTCTTCCTAAGTATCAGCTTTAAAGTGTAACCTACCATTTAATTATTAGCATTTAATATGTCCATACAAATCATTAAAAACCAATCATATAAAAGACTTTTGAAGGTGTAAAAACACGTTTGGCTAAAACTAAAAGGTTAACATATGTTACGCCTCACCATCGAGACTCCTGTGGAGGCCACACGTTATAGTCCACATAGAGACATTGATTCAATTCTGATAAAGTCGACAAAGATCCAATTGATCAAGATAAAGAAGTTGAAGAAGAAGTTGATCTCCATCGTTACGAGACTCTTATGCAACCGAAGTTCTGTCTCTATCCGAAACAATCTATTTGGCCAGAGCACCCTCCTCATCCGAAACTCTCTTTAGGCTAAAGCACTTATTGTATCTTTGAAAGGATGCACGGGCAATTTCTAGAAATAATTTATGTAACGTTTATTTTAATGAATGTCAGGATTGTTGGCCTAGGGAGTAGAGCGGTTGACCCGTTGTCAATGGATTAAATACATAGCAAGCAGAGTGATATGAGCTTCGACTTGGGAGATGAGGTCACGTGATTATAATCCAACGGCTACCACATCAACCAGAACTTTATAAATAATGCAATTCTTTACACTCGAAAACACATTCAACTTTCTCTCTTGCTTATTCCATATTTATTTGCTTGAGTTAAGTTTGTTTTTACTTTGGTGAAGTTGTTTATGATCGTTTGTTTGTTTACAATTATCTTTGATCATATTGTCGATGTTTGAATATTTTTGTCACATTTTTGTCTTGCGTCATAAATTATCATCCACGTCCATAAACATCACCCTTCTCCATCCAGATCTCTAATCAAAACGTGTTAAAATTTGCTTGCGTGGACGCGAGTAAGCCCAACATCTGTTGTCTACGTAACTATCACGGAAAATGGGGTAAACAACATATATGTAAATAAGCGAGCTTCAAAATAAACAACTTTTTATTGATCAAAATTAAATATAATAATAATAATAATAATAATAATAATAATAATAAGTCACTTATTTACTAGTAAGGTAAGAGCACTTTCAAAAAAGGTAATTTTTTTTTTTTTTATTTCAAAGACAGAAAAGGTAAATGGCCAAAACATATTTCGAAATAAAAGTTACATATACTTGTTTGGAAGGGTTAAGTTAAAATTTAAGTAATAGGTACCACAAAATATGCAGATAAAAGGTGAATAATAAATTATGAGGTCAACGAAATATATGAATAAAAAGTATGTTTTAAGTTTTAACTAGTTTAAGTTATAATTTAAATTTTACAAAAACGTGCACTAATTTCCTATGTTAGAACTTGCCTGCCTAAATCAACACATGTTGGGCATGGCTATTGTTGGATTCATTTTGTTCAAAAGAATATCTAGACATATTTCTATTTTCAGGGTTTTGACTTTTAAGAAGATAACTAATGTCATGATCTACAAATAAATTCTTAAAATTTGAATTATGGGATTTCCTCTTTAAAGCCACTTGATTAAGTTTGGCAGGATATTATATTAGCTTCATCAATTAAATTAAATTTGATGTTATTTTTTGCTAATTATAAATGTAAGTTACCTATAAAAGAGGTAAGCTATTCCATAGAGGGCATTTCTATGTAATATATACTATGTATTAAATGTTTTCTGTTGTATCGCTGACTTTATATATTCATTTATTTTGTTTTGTCGTATACTATTTATTGATATTTTTCTGTTGTACCGTTGACTTTATCTATTATATGAATTTGTTTTATTATTTGTGAGAAACGTTTTATTAAGGTTCTGTTTGTTTCGGATTAAAATCAAATTTTAATCTAAGTCAAAGTCAAATAATTAATATTAACTACATCTTTCATGGGTCCCACAACTTTTGAACCACAAATTTCAAAAAATTTATCACAATCTACTAAAAATCTAATTTTAATCCCCAACACCCTCTAAATATCGTCCTTTAGTTTATTTTAAGCAAAAGTGACATTACACATAAATTAATTTAAGAATAAGTTTATGGTGGGTGTCATGAATTAAATTAGATTTATTGAATTAATATGTCACGTTATCGTTGGTAGTATAAACTAAGCAATAGTTAATAGATGTCCCTTTTCAAGCCAGAATTGATATCAAGAATTCACGCACTCCCCTTTACTCCATCTCCGAAAAGGAGGAGAGAAATTGTTTTCTCTCATTCAGTTCGTGTGACTAGTGAATAGATGTCCCTTTTGAAGCGAGAATTGATATCAAGATTCATGCACTTCCCTTTACTCCATCTCCAAAAAGGAGGGGAGAAATTGTGTTCTATCATTCAGTTCGTGTGACGAATGTGTAAGAAGTGATGTTGGAGCGTAATGTTAATATATTCAGTCTTACACCGAAATTATTTAAGAAAATTATTACACCTTGTCCCCACAACTCATTGTCTCGCTAGTAAGATGATATTTTCACCTTTATAAAAGAAGAAGTTAATCATAAGCATTTCATTTACAAGGTTAGGTTCCGTTTTCAACTAGACTAGTCTAAAATTTACAACTGAAACTTGTTTTTATGAAGGTGATGTGACAATTTAATGTAGATAAGTAAATTTTAAATATTTTTTTTTACTGATCAAATTAAAAATAAGTCACTTGTTTCATAGTAATGTAAAGAGTTTTTTTTAAAAAAAAAATAATAATAATTTTTTATTTTTCTTTTTTGCCAAACATGGTATAATTGGTGTATGTTTATAACTAAATCCTCTTCGATAAATCAGATATAAGTATCAATTTAATTTATTTACCACTAATTTCCCGCGTCAGAGCCTGAATCAACATGTGGTGTGCATGGCTATATATAGTTGGATTTATTTTCTTCAAAAGAACATCTATAAATATTTAGGTTTTTGATTCTATAAATACTTAGGTTTGTGACTTTTAAGATGATATTATGTCATGATTAATAAGTAAATTAATCAGGAAATTTCGAATTAAGGATTAAGACTGTTCAGCTGATGTCATATTAACTGTGATGACGAGATCATCAACAAAATTAATATTAACGTCAATTTTCGCTAGAAGCATGTCTAAAACTTATCTAAAAATAAGCATTACTTATTTTTACCCGTGCATAACTCAGTTTTGTGCCCAAACATCTTGTAATTGGAGCAAAATTTTGGCTCATGCTCGTAGCAAACTAGTTGGTTCCTCACTTTGCCACTTGGGAGTGCCATACTAACCTGCCAACCAATTCCTTAGCAGCATTAATCTCAACAAGAACTCTAGCATATGATATGTGTTCTTTCGTAATAGTGACTAAATCCATCATGAACGATTTTCCAATCTTTGATGTAATCCTACTTAAAGCTTTCGGGGTCCAATAATTCAACGGCAACCCCGATAGCATTACCCACACCGGCAAGGTGCTTATATATATCTTCATCATCAAAATCAAAAAATGAAGGAACATTTTTCAACTTCAAAGCTCTACCATAAACAAAATATGGTCCACCTTCAAGCACTTGAATTCTATCATTCTCATTTTCAAATTTATATCCACTTTGGTGAGCGCAATATTTATACTTTACCTTCCATTTGTAACACATTTGGAGGAGAGCTATTTCGCCGGGAAACCGTCCAGCAAAGTACCCAACTAAACATAGACCCCAAGCTTTTTGATCATCATCAACCTCATCTTCGGGAAAACCCAATAAGTCCGGCAAGTTATCACAAGTGTTAATCTGGAATGCCTTTTCATGCTTATGGTTTTCATTGATCAAACTGACCCATGGAGCCTTTTCGACTCTATTTCCTTGAGCAGTTGTTGTTCCCTGATGAAATGCAGTTGAACCTCCATCAGAATCTATATCATCATCAACAAGGGTTTAGGATAAACTTGGTTTGCCTGTATCTGATTTTAGTCCTTGTGTAGTATCGGTCACCTTATGACTTGCAATCAAGCCTCCTTCGAATCTTTATCCTCCTCACTAAGTGTTTGTGATTCACTTGGTGATTTCGAATTTGCTGTATGAAATTCTACCCAAAAACGTTGCCAGCAGGTAAGGAAGAAGAGCTTCGTTTTCTTTCCCATTTGTTGGAACGGAAACCCCCCTTAGGTAAGTTCCCATCAGATGCGTAATTATATTACCATCACAAAATTTACTTACTACACCACATTCTAATGACACCATAATTAAAATATATTTTCAATAAATACACCACAACAAATTTAACATTATACTCTTAATATTGGGGTGCACTAAACAATTCAATTTTAGTCCTCATTTCATATGAAGTCTCACTGATATTTGCGAAAAAAAAACAACAACAACAACAGAACACCAAAATTTCATCAATAAATAATTCAAATCATACAAAAATGAAATTGGGAAAGAATCAATTGATTTTGGTTTTATGGGGTTTTATAAATTCTGAATTCTGCAACATTTTGTATGCTAGTTATTTAGATATAGCTTTTACAAGAATCCAAGTCCTCTAGCTTCAAATCCTCGTTATTCTAAACATTTTGCAAGAAGTAACAAACATATCCAATGAAACATCTCCCACTAGCATTCAATCCCATCTTTGTCTTCAATGTTGTTGTAGAACATTTCACCGGTAAGATCTCACTGGCGGCCACATTACAATTTGTGCCCTAAAATCATAAACCACCATCATAATAAAAGAGAGATTCATTTAAAGAATTAGCAGTTTAGCATCGCTGCAAAGGAAATAATGGACAAGTTTGTTAATTTAATGATTGCGGTGTCTATGAAAATTGTTTAATGTTAAAAAGTAAATTTTAAAGTATGGTTAATTAACTAATTTTACTTCGAGTCATTTAAGTAAATAATAAAAATGTGTTGTAACAAGTAAATTTTATAGTGGTAATATAATTACCCCCATCAGATTTGTAAAGTGTCGAAAATTCGGCTGATTTGTCAAGTGATTGAACTTTGGCAGATGTCAAGGCATCCTTGTTTGGATGTTCAATCGAATTTAAGGAATCCTCTCCTTTGGTCAGCACATTTGTGAAATTAGGAAGCTTCCTTCCTTTATGCCTGAATTTATTCTTTGCCTTAGCCAATAACAGATATTGATGTAGATTACACAACCAAAATGGATCAAATCAATCTTTATAATAAAAATTTTAGTTTTTCCACAAACTAACAAGAACCCCTTTGAATTCAAAACAATCAAGAACGGATATGATGAAAGGGGAGGTGTTGGAATATTGCTGCCTACCTTAACCGTAAAACAAAATTCATTATACAGTATTTCACGCTTCCTAATTTTGAGGAATGATGCTCAATTTAGTTAGGCCACCTGGCAAACTAATTCTAGAATCATCTTGTATTTTTGCTTACATTATATTTCTCTATATAAATCTGCATAGCAGGTGAATGTAATTAATTCAATTGATTAATACAATCAATTTTCTAATTTGGTATCAGAGCTTGAAATGGGTAATATCGACACAGGGAATCAATCCGGTCCAACTAAGTCAAGTGGGCTGCCATTAGCTCAAGCTGTTGTGAAATAGATTCCATCAATTGGAATGTACCTGAATCAAACTCCATCTGTGAAGCTCGACTGCAACAATTATCTGTTATGGAAGAATATGGTAATGCCCATAGTTAAAGGACATAACCTCGATAGCTTCCTGCTGGGACAAGGAAGTGTCCACCAGAATTCCTGGCAACACAAACTACTGTTGGACAAGGAGAAGCTGTTGAAATGACTTAGAATCCAGAATATAATAGATGGATTTCAACTGACCAACTACTGATGGGATGGTTATACTCAGCTATAACATCAAAAATTTCCATGAGAGTTATGGGATGTAACAGGTCGACCAAATTGTGGACTGCAATAGAAGAAAGCTATGGAGTTTTAAACAAATCTTGGCATGAGTTATCTTCTGTGTTAATAACATTTGAAAATAGGCTTGAGTATCTAAACTAAGTGAAAAACAATTTTTCATCAATGAATGTTGGCCAGTCAAGTGTGCAGTGGCACAGAGATCTAGTTCAGGAAATGACATAAACTTTAGAGTTCTCAACAACAGCAGGTCACAAAACTTCGGAGGCAGAGGCTGAGTTGGAAGGCAAAATGAAAGTAGAGGTGCTTGTCAAATCTCTGGCCTAAATAATCATTCTCCTAGTTGGTGCTGCAATAGGTATGATGATAGATATATGGGGAGCAAACCAGGCAATCAAAGCAACCAAAACAACAGCCCAGCACCCTTTGCATATGTGGCTTTACCTAGAATATTTGAAGATTCAGTGTGGTTTGAAAACTCATGTGCCAGCAACCATGTAACTTCTGATAAAGGTAAGTTGCACAATGCTAAAAGGTATGAAGGTAAGGAGAGACTGATAGTAGGTGATGGTACATTTTTACAAATTTCACATATTTGAAATAGGGATATTTTTACAAAAGATAAACATCTCACTTTGCATAAGCTGCTACATGTGCCTTCAATTAAAAAGAACCTAATTAATGTTTCACAGCTCACAAATGATAATAATGTTTACATAGAATTTTTTCCTGATTGCTATGTTATGAAGGACCAGCAAACGAGGAGGACACTGCTGCAAGGAATACTTAAGGATGGGTTGTATCAGTTGAGGCTACCA
Source organism: Fraxinus floribunda (assembly GCA_903798395.1). NCBI lineage: Eukaryota > Viridiplantae > Streptophyta > Magnoliopsida > Lamiales > Oleaceae > Fraxinus > Fraxinus floribunda. The sequence continues at coordinate 1,746 of CAIGRS010154853.1, read as the reverse complement.
AGTGCTAAATCTGAACTAAGTGCTTTAGAGTCAAACCTTCAAAATTATTCCAACTCCCTCACTGTGAGCTCAAGTTGTGATGAGTCAACCAATAGTGCCAAAATGTTCGTGTTAGAACTTGATGTTTGGCACAGGAAGCTAGGTCACCCTTCAAATCTTGTGTTGAATCAAGTTCTAAAGTCATGTAATAAAATTACTAGTGTCAATGAAATTCCAAACTTCTGTGAATCTTGTAAACTTGGAGAATCTCATGCATTGCCATTCAACTTATCCTCATCACATGCCTTAAAGCCTCTAGACCTTATACATACTGACATCTGGGGCCAGCACCACTAAATTCCACTTCAGGATTTAAGTACTACATAATTTTTGTTGATGAACATAGCATGTTTTCTTGGATATACCCCATGAAGCACAAATCTGAAGCATTAAATATCTTCATTCATTTCAAAAGGTTAGTAGAAAACAAGTTAGAAACCAGAATTAAAGCACTTCAGTTTGACCGAGGAGGAGAGTATAGAAATTTTGACAAAGTAGCATTTGAATTTGGCATTGAACTAAGGCATTCATGCCCTTGTACTTCTATACAAAATGGGAGGGCTGAGAGAAAACGTAGGCATGTTACTGAAATAGGCTTAACCCTCCTAGCCCAAGCTGAAATTTCCCTATATTATTGGTGGGAATCCTTTAAGGCAACAACATATTTAATCAATAGGCTTCCCGCACCTGTACCCAAACATTAGTCACCTTTTCAAGTCCTATTTAATAAAGATTTTGATTATAAAACACTGAAAACATTTAGCTGCACCGCTATCCATGCCTGAGACCATATCAGAAAAACAAATTTGATTTTCACTCCTAAAAATGTGTCTTTCTGGGCTATGGGGATTCAACTAAAGGTTATAAGTGCTTAAACTTGAATGGTAGAATTTATATGTCCAGACATGTGATCTTCAATAAACTAGAATTTCCCTTCAAAACTAGGTTCCTAAACAAAAGAGTCAAGCCACAAACCTCATAACCTCACTATAGCTTTCTTCCCTTCATCAGTCACAGAAATCCCCAAAATCTCACTGATACACCACATTCTGATGCAACATTTGCTGCAGGTGCCTCAGATGAAGAAATGGAAATAGAAGGAGAAAGCGAAATAAATGCAGATAATAATGATGTTGAGATGAATCGGGAGGAACAAACTGGTTATGAGGAGGTCACAAATCAAATAGAAGAACATGATGTTGGAGCTAGGGGTGTAAGCGGTCCAGTTTTTGCAGTTTTTGACAAATTTTCAAACCAAACTGTTTTAACCGGTTTGAGAAAAACTCAAACCTAAACCAAACCATTTTAAACGGTTTGGAAAAAACTCAAACCTAAACCTAACGGTTTGGTCCGATTTTAAACCGTCGGTTTCGCCGTATATTTTTTTGTTTGTCTACTTTTATGACATTAATTCATTGAATTCAATATATATTTATATTTTACTAGCAATAAATCTTAAATCTCACTGATACACCACATTCTAATGCAACATTTGCTGCAGGTGCCTCAGATGAAGAAATGGAAATAGAAGGAGAAAGCGAAATAAATGCAGATAATAATGATGTTGAGATGAATCGGGAGGAACAAACTGGTTATGAGGAGCTCACAAATCAAATAGAAGAACATGATGTTGGAGCTAGGGGTGTAAGTGGTCCAGTTTTTGCGATTTTTGACAAATTTTCAAACCAAACCGTTTTAACCGGTTTG
>CAIGRS010154849.1:0-16906 GCA_903798395.1 Fraxinus floribunda | reverse complement strand
ATCTACCTCGTCTCCAACCAAGTTTTTATCTCTTCATTCAAGCCTACTCCTCTATTTCTCATCCTACCTATTTTATCCTCGATAATTGCCTTCTCATCCACATCGCTCCCATAATCATATTCTTCACGCATTTCCATCCTAGACTTTTTTTGAATTTGACTTTTTGCAGAATTTTTTGAATTTTTTTCCGATTTTTTTTTACTCGAAATTCAACTATGACACTGGCAAAGAAAACATAAGCTGATTTGGACACAATGAGCACAAAAATACCTTATGAATTTTTGACGAAAAAATCATGAATCAAAAGACTTAAATAGAAGAACACGAAGAACGCAAGAAAAAAAGAAATAAAGACTCAAATGAAAAAGGAAAAGGATATAACCTTGATTTTGGAGCCTAAACTCTGATACCCACTGATGTGAACATAAATAGTGAAAAACTACGAAACCCACGATTAAATTGAAATTGAACCCAAGAAAGTCAAAGTAATCAAGATTTTGGATTTGATTCGAAAATAACGAATCAAAATAACCAACAACTTTTGATTGAATATTTGAGAATCTCACCCGATTGATTTGAACACCACAAGAAGAATCTTGATAAGTTCGTGATTTGTCCAACAAAGAACAAGAATTTGAAAGCAAAGTCGCCTCCAAATAAATCTCAATAATAATGCTGTGTCCTACAATGAAAAGAATGAGTCCTATTTATAGGGAACCCATGTAAACCCTAGTCTAATGTCATGACTTGGGCCTTTTACTTTTATTTATGTATTTGGGCCTGTATTGTAAGTGGGCTAGCCCAAGCCCTCTTCTTTAATCGTGTTGTATATAGTATTGTATTGTAAGCTTAGAGAAGGAAAAAATGGAAAATTGAACGGTAGCTTGCAGCCCTTTTTTCTCCGTGTCTTCTTCTTCTCCGATTAATTCCCAGCTTCCCTACTTGCTCTTCTCTGTTCTTTTTCTCTTTTTCTTTATTTGTCTCTCCAGCTGCTTCCTCTCCTTCGGTTCAAGAAGAAGAAGACGAGAAGAAAACCTGTCTCTGTTCTTCTCTGCTTGTATGTGTTCATTGAATCAACAGATTTTCTCATCTCCTTCCTTTTGTTTTATCATTTATCCCTCCCCAATCCTATTTTTCTTCATTTATTTGGTTACAATTCCAGCTGATTCCAGCTAAGATAATTCCTCGATCGAGCTGAGTAAGTCGATGGTTGCGAATTGAGGTCTAATTCGTGACAAATGTAGACGTATTATACTGGGCAACTAATAGATATGGATACAAGGTCTAAGGCAGTAGATGTTCATATGAAGAAGCTGGATCTGAAAATAGTTGATTTGGGTACAGTTACGGGCAGATTGGAGGCCAAACTGGAATCAACAGATCAAACCCTCCAGGTATTTGGTCATAGACAAGATAAAATTCAAGATTCTTTATTAGACATGAATCGAAATTATGAAAAATTAGTGACTATAACCGCCCAAATGAATGGTGATTTTGAAAATGAACAGGAGAATAGGTATGTGGAAGGATCCATGTCTAACCAGAGATCCAGTAGTGTATTGTCATTACAAGAATCTAGTGTCAAGGAGTTGGGTAACCATGTTAGGGGTGATAATAGGGGGGGATACCAAGTTGCAAAAAATTCACTTCCCTCTATTTAGGGAAGAGGGACCTAAAAAATGGTTGATGGAAGCTAAAAACTACTTCCAACTCCATCAGATTTCTGATGAACTAAGGCTTGGAATGGTTGAGAATTACTTGGAAGGGAAGGCTTTTTATATGGTTTTATGGATTCATTGCCAATCACCCTGGAGCAGACTGGAGCTTGTTTTCAAATGAACTTTACAGGAGGTTTTCGAAAACGACAAGGGAGGAAGTAATTGAATCAATTACCAAGATAAGACAGGTGAGAACAATGGCAGAACATTAGGAGAGTGAGAAATATCAGTCAGGATGTGAAGAAATCATGGAGATTTCAATCAATGCCTTGACTGGAGAGTGGGAACATAAGACAATTAGAGTGCCAGGAATAGTTAAAGGAAGAAAAGTTTCCATACTGATTGATAGTGGAAGCGCACATAGTTTTGTGGATGAGAAATTAGCCAAAGTATTGAAATATGCTACGATGGAACTAATAAAGTAATAGTAAGGGTAGCCAATGGTGATAAATTAGAGAGTACAACATTAAACCAACCTGTGGTATGGAAGGTGCAAGACTGGGAGTTTCAGTTCAAACTCAGGACCCTTAAATTAGCAGGGATGGACATGGTATTGGGGGTAGATTGGGTAAGTCAGTTTGGTACAATTACCTTTGATTTTATACAAGGGCGTGTCCAATTCCTAAGCAATGTTGAAGTGATAAATTGATGAGTGAAGTTTCTAAAGATCCTGTCAGATTAATGGAGATGGATAAAATGTTTGGTAAGGAGCCTTACGAGATAGTGGGGGCAATTGTACCATATGAGGAAGGAACAAACTCTGGATATAAATGGCCAGACTTTAGAGGTCATACACAAACTTCCCATGGTATTTGAGAAGCCATCAGGGTTACCTCCGCCTAGATCACATGATCAGCACATTCCCTTGAAGGAACGAGTGGTTGAGGGTGGTGCAGATAATGTTAACCAAGCATATGTCATCTTTCTCTACTTGCTTAATCCAAAAGTTGTAAAAATAATGATGCAGCTAATTTCATACAAAGATGACATCCAAACCTTGAACCTTGAGGACAAGGTTAATTTAAGGGGAAGGAATGTCATGACTTGGGCCTTTTACTTTTATTTATGTATTTGGGCCTGTATTGTAAGTAGGCTAGCCCAAGCCATTTTTTTTAATCGTGTTGTATATAATATTGTATTGTAAGCTTAAAGAAGGAAAAAATGGAAAATTGAACGGTGGCTTGCAGCCATTTTTTCTCCCTGTCTTATTCTTCTTCGATTTCTTCCCAGCTTCCCTGTTGCTCTTGTCTGTTCTTCTTCTTTATCTGTCTCTCCAACTGCTTCATCTCCTTCAGTTCTTCTTCTTCTCCTCTTCTTTTGCCATCTTTGTTCTTCTTTGCTTGTGCGTGTTGATTTAATCAACAGCTTTTCTCATCTCCTTCTTCTGGTTTTATCATCTATCCCTCCACAATCCTATTTTTCTTCATTTGTTAGGCTACAATTCCAGCTGATTCCATCTGGGATAATTCCTCGATCAAGCTGAGTGAGTCGGTGGTTACGAATTAAGGTCTAATTCGTGACATCTAAACGAAAATAAAATCTGAAAGATTACCAAAAATAATAAAAAGTAGAATTCTAACAAAATTAGGAAACTCGCGTCTCAAAAACCACTATGCGGCAGCATAGTATTATTACATGCGGTCGCATGGAATAATCTTGAACTGCCCTGAATTTTCTACAATAAGCTATGCGATCGCATAGCTGTTTCATAGTTAACTCGACCATGCCCTCCTTCCGTTACTTGTATCATGTTGATCCATCTGGTTTCTTTTCTTGAGCAACACAAAACTTGTTCATTTGCTTGTCGTGATCAGCGTTTCGAACATCGTAGCTCAAGCAAGCAATTCCATCACCTCTTTGACTTGCTTTGATCTTGACCCCGTCATCGACCTCCTTCGATAATCAATGGATCCTTTCTCGAGCTTGACTTTGACGCTCTCGACTCTGGGTCACATTAGGTCTCTAACTCAGTGTTGGTCAAAAAGCACAATGGAAAGTGGAGGGTTTGTGTGGATTTTTCAAATTTGAACCAAGCTAGTCCTAAGGACAACTTCCCACTTTCCATAATAGATCAACTTGTGGATTCAACTTCCGGACACGAACTTCTTACTCATGGACGCATATTTCGGATACAACCAGATCACAATGCTCCCAGCAGATGAAGAACGCACTTTTTTCATCACAGGCAATGTTGGGGCCACCTACCAAAGACTTGTAAACAAAATGTACATCGACCTTATTGGGAAAACCATGGAGGTCTATGTGGACGACATGCTGGTAAAGAGCTTAAAAGCAAAGGATCATGTTAAGAACCTTAACGAAACATTTCAAATTTAAAGGAGGTATGAATGAAGCTCAATCCTTTAAAATGTTCCTTTGGAGTTGCTTCTTGAATATTTTTGGGCTACATCATCAACAAAGAGGTATTGAAACTAACCCTGAAAAAAGTCTAAGCTTTAATTGATATAGGTCACCTCAGAAACCAAAAGATGTGCAAAGCCTCACCGGACATGTAGCTGCCTTAAGTCGCTTCGTCTCTAAGGCAACGAACAAGTGCCTACCGTACTTCAAAATTTTCATAGGTGGAAATAAGTTCCAAGGACAGAGAACGAACAAGTGCCGCCGTACTTCAAAATTCTCAAAGGTCCTTAATGACAACCTCTTGAAAGTTGAGACCATATTTACAGGCTCACACTATTCATGTGTTGACAAATTTAACTCTTAAGCAAGTGCTGTAGAAGCTCGATACCTCGAGAAGATTACTAAAATGGGTTGTGGAACTCAATGAATTTGACATTGTGTTTAAACTAACAGCTGCCATCAAGGGGCATGCCCTTGCAGATTTTGTAGCTGAATTCACTCCTATTCCAGAACTGGAAGAAGAGATGGAACATGTCGAACCTCCAACATGGAGCCTTTTCATGGATGGATCATCAGAAGACATTAGGTCAAGAGCCGGAGTGGTGCCCATAGAACATCTTCCCAAACCCTCCACCGCTACTTGCGAAGTTATAATGTGGGTCGAAGATACTCCTTTATGGATGAAGCCAATTATATCCTTTCTCAAAGACCAAACACTAACCTCTGAAAAAGAGGAGACCCAGAAGCTCAAAAGACGAGTTGTTCACTTCGTCTTCCAGGATGATGTGCTATACAAATGTGGGTTCTCACCACCCTTGCTCCGATGTATTGGAGGAGAGCAAGCTAATTATGTGCTCCGAGAAATTCATGAAGGGATATGTGGGAACCATACAGGAGGATGGTCCTTGACACATAAAGTATTGAGACAAGGATATTACTGGCCCGATGGGATGGAGTGGAAATGGCCCACCCCATCCCATATCCCCCCATTACCATCCCTATTCAAATATACTTTTGGATTGGTCAAAAATTTGCTTCTTTTTTTCCAAAGTTCTAAAATAGGTAATGAAAGGAATACATTTCGATTGAGCATCAAGTATTACAAGCATATGCATGCTTATGCAAAATATATGCGTAATTATGGGTTTTCAAATTTTTAATATTATTTTTAATATTCTAAAGTAGTAAATAAAAAATAATAATGCACTCTTTGAACTTTGTACGTAGTTTTCAAATTTTACAAATATAAAAATCATACATACTATAATTTTTTGAATTTTATACATATTATTTCATAAAAACTACAATTTCTTGGTAATGAATTCCTACAATTAGATTAGACACAAAAACCGACTTAAAAAAAATCCTAAATGTTGTATGACTCTTTTGGATTTCAATTCAATCTCCTCTCCTTCATCCAAGTTATCTTCCGTGTCATTCGATGCAAAAATCATCTTCATTGGACTCCCTTATTTTAACTCGAGAATTTCTGTAATTACTTCTTATACATTGTAAGATATTATTGTTAATCTCCTTATCATCACAACCATCAATAATTTGAGATTGTACATTACTAATATCATTTGCTAGTAAAACTAGAGAAAAATCGAAGAAGAAGGAGGCTTGACAAAGATAATTTGCAATTCCACTAAGAATTTGTTTTTATTTTTCTAAACATTAAAACCCTTCATTGGTGTATATAATTCATTGGCTTAGGTGATTTGGATTAATTTGATTTTTTTTTAAGTTACAAAAATGGGCTAGCTTAGGTTAATTTTGATACACTTTTTAAACATAAATGCGCATATTTTTGCGTTTAAGCTTGAATGTATATGATTAATAAAATGAGTTGACCGCATTATCATACACATGCCCTATATGCGAGGTGTTTCGAAAAGACATTGAGCATATGCCCATATGCAAAGTATATGCTTGCATTTTAGAACACTGCTTTTTTACTTCCAAATAAATTATTTTGTTCAATTCTGTGGTGACCTTTTTCTTCAATCTTGAACTAAAAAGTTTGTTCAAGAATTATTGCTTCATGGTGGTTGAACACGTGTGAGGAAGAGGTAGGAAAATTCTTTTTCAAATCTTCCAATTACCATTTTCATGGCCGGTTTCTTCAACCTTAGATGAAGTTTTTAAGATCTCGACCCATCCGATCATCACTTTTTTCGTTTTCTTGAGAATTTTTGGTTAGCTCGTGGTTAACCAGAATCATTTTTTCACCAGAAACATCAATCCGTCTACCACAAAATCTGTCTGTTCGAGTTGTCGCAGAACTCTGATCACCTAGGCACGCATAGTGAAACACACAATTGGGGTACAAATATCACTATTTTAGAAAAATGTCCAACGATCGTTTGCACTTGATAGTCAAGTCAACTGAAACGGGTAGAATTAGTGTAAGAGTTGGTTAGCGGGTAATTGGCTATGGTTTAAAATACATGCATTGAGTGTAAAATTGACTCACCAATATAGAGAAAGATCCATTTTATTTCGTCCATATCACCTGTTTGGTAAGGATTAAAATTAGATATTTAGTAGATTTTGATTAAAAAAATGATTAAATATATGGTTGAAAAGTTGTGGATATCATAAAATATGTGATTTAAATTAATTATTGACTTTAAATTAAATTAAAATTTTAATTTTAATTTATACCAAATAGAATCTTAATAATGGACATGATAAACTTAACGACAAGGGTGTTCCCATTTAATTTCAATGTAATTTTTATATGTATCAACCCAGTAGAAAATAAAAATAAAAAATAAAAATTTGCCCCTCCTAACTCCGCCCTTGCTTGACGAGTACCACATTTTAGACAATATCAAACATAATTGTCACTCAATATTTTCTATTCCATTGGCTAGGTTTGAATAATAAAAAATGTTGCACGTACATGGCCAGCATAACTCTTGAATAATAATGCATTCAAGGTGCAGTTCTCAGTGGTGATGGAGATGTGACAGAACATGAATCGGGAATGAAGTTCGTCGATTTTTAATTGAATAAAATAATAACATATTTCTTTATTCAAAATTTAATGTATGAGATGGGCTGGGGTGTTTGGATTTCGATTTAAATGGAGAGAACTCTTTTTTTTTTTGAAAAAAAAAAAACAATGCCAATATTTACGGGGAGAGAACAAAAATACTCAACGATAAATCTATAATATATTAAATATCACATAAATTAAAATAATTTTTTGGACAATTATAGTCTTACTATAATTCAATTATCTTGATAATACCTTACTTTTCGTTTTTCAATATATAAATAATTTACAAACTATAATAAATATTATAAAATCATTGTTCATGCATGTATTTACTATTATTAAATCTCAATTAATTAACATTCACATTTATTTAATTAAGGCCCTATTTGATGTTACATATTTTCCATGGAACTTGAAAATTATTTTCCAAGTTCCAACTTTTGCCTTGTTTGATAGTCAATTTTGGCAATTGGTCCCCCCTCTCCCCACGTGACCATTTTTCTAGCTTTTCAATGAATATATTTTTCCACCACTGGTTTTCCACCTTTTTTTTTTTGCAATGAAAACAAATTCTATTCTTAATTATAATTTTGTGTCCCTTTAATGGACGATTTTCATGTGAAACAAAGTCAAACGAATACCAAAAGATCCAAAATTTCAACATTGTCCATATGAAAAATTATACCAATCGAATACAATTAATTGACAATTACCGGGAAACAAGTTCTAAGCAATTATTTTCTCTGAATTTTGTTTTCTTTCTACCCATTTTCCATTCTTACAATCAAACAGACCCTAATATTAATTAGAATTTCACATTCATATTCATGTCCATGTCCCTACTATTCATTCTCAATTAATTAATATTCAAATTCATTTAATTAATATTAATTGTAATTTCATATTCAAGAATGCAATTCATTATTCACGTTCACGTATGCAAATTAGCATCAAGTTTCACTTAATTGAAAATTAAATTATATTCATTTAGTATAAATGTCACGTATATATGCCTTGATATTAATTCTAAATTAATTAACATTCACGTTAATTCATGTATCGTATTTGCTATTCATTTTCATTTATACATTTAGTTGTAATTCTAATACTTACATTCAAATATGCACTTTACTATTTACGTGCATATATAATAATTAACATTTAATTTCAAGAGCTTGTATTTCTCTCATATTTAGATCAAAAGAGTAAATTGATGGTCAAATATTGCTTTCATGGGACTTATAAAGTTTTTTAGAATAACGTGCAACACACATTTAACTCAAACTAATTCATTATAAATGCAACCAACTTTGTTTCAACCGCACGAGATTTTCAATACGAAGAAAATGCATTTTTTTATATAGATGACGAGATATTGACAAGATATGTGTTAGAATTAGGAAGGGGTAGCCCTAGGCTTCAGCCGACGATGCCCCTAGCCCAAATAATTTCTGATAGCTAAAATAAATAACTTGAATTTTTTAGTGGAAATTAAACACTAGTCTTTTTTTTTTTAAAATATGAAAATTCAAAAATAAGATGTAACAAAAATCATGTGATGTAGTGGTGATGTTGATAATTCATGTGATAATTTCATTTAGTCATGTGATTATTTAAAAATAGTTTGCTATGCGATGGTTGAGTGGTGATTGTTAGATGGTAGTGTTGGTGAGGTACCAGTGATGTTGGAAGTGCTAGTAAGGTTGTGATGATGCGGTAGAATCAGTGGTGATGGTGGTTGTGCATAGGGCTGGGCAAAAAACCGTCCAACCCGTTCAAACCGCCCAACCCGACCCGAACCGATCGGTTTGGGTTGGTTTTTTTCATTTTTTTGGTTGGGTTCGGGTTTAAGGTAATAAAGGCGGGTCGGGTTGGGGGTTGAACCAAAAAACCCGCCCAAACCCGACCCAACCCGACCCGCATATATATATAAAAAAAAACCTCTCAAAACTAAAAAGACAAAACACAAAAGTGAGAGATGAGAGTCGACTACACGAACCAAACCTTAAACTCTTCACTCTTCTCCACTCCCAGCCTCATTTTCTCTCAATCTCCTCTCAAATCGCCAGTTTATAGGGCTCATAGAGATAAACGAGCGAGAAGAGGATTCCAGATCACGTTTCAATTTCTGGTTTATAGGGCTAAACAGGCGAGTTTCCTTCTCGATTAATGTCTTCTGTGTAATTTCACAATTGGGAATCTGATTCTAATTTGAATCTTTGGATTTTATTTGAATTTGTGATTTTTTAACTTTTATCTTTATTTTTTGGACCTTTGGTTTCTTCATTCTTGATTGTGTTATCCCTATTATGAGTTTCTTGATTATGTTGCAAAATATGAATTTATTTTTAAATTTGTTGGGGGTTTGGTTTAGCTTCAGTTATTATTAGAACACTGTTGTGATTTTTGGGACATTTTTACTGCTTGAGATCCATACATGGGTTTCGTGAATATGCTTTAATAAGTTAAATATAAATTATGACTTTGATCTGAGTGATGGATAAGAATCATAAGATTATTGGAGTTGATGGAATTCATAAATTCTATCCTATTTTATGGAAAAACCATTATTTTTAATAAAACTCTAAAATGAAAATATGCAAAATGCCTGTGGTTCAAGGAATTGATAAAACATGTAGATGTGTTGTTCTCTTTGTGGGTTCTGGAAAACCATGATATTTCACGATTCTTCATGTTATTTTTATTTCCTTTTACTTCGAAGCGTTATGAAATATCATGGTTTCTGATATTCTTTTATACAGAGACTAGAGGATGCACAAGCTGGTTTTTGAAGATGGTGGATTGCCTGATGGTATTGAAGTAGCTTACTACTCTCATGGAAAGGTAGTTCAAATAATTTTACATGCAGTACGCTCTTTTTACAGTTTTCANATATCATGGTTTCTGATATTCTTTTATACAGAGACTAGAGGATGCACAAGCTGGTTTTTGAAGATGGTGGATTGCCTGATGGTATTGAAGTAGCTTACTACTCTCATGGAAAGGTAGTTCAAATAATTTTACATGCAGTACGCTCTTTTTACAGTTTTCAGTAATGTAATTTTCTGATGTCCATTGACAGAAATTGCGTGATGGTTATAAAATGGGATCGGGAATAGTTTGCCATCGCTGCAACATCCTGGTATAATTATTCATTCTTAGGTTCAGATTCCCTAATGTTCAACAAGAAGTATTTACCCTGTTCATGCGTTATGAGCAGGTCGGTCTATCTCAGTTTGAAGCTCATGCTGGTTGGGCCTCTCGTAGGAAGCCGTTAGTGTCTCTCAAGCATCAGCAGTTTTTAACAACCTTTTTGTGCTTACATTTAATATTTGTTGATAGGTCGTCACAAACCGACCAACCGACCCAACCCGACCGACATTTGGTTGGGTTGGGTTGAGTTGGATTTCAATCTTTAGCTGGGTTGGGTTGGGTTGAATTTATGCCAAACCGATCATGTTAGGTTGGGGGAAAAATCGACCTAACCCAACCCACGCCCACCCCTAGTTGTGCAGTGGTGGTAAGATGGTTGTGCTGGTGGTGGGAATTTTAGAGTGCTTGTGAACAATTGTATAGTTTTGGTAGTGGCGATGACGGTGGCGGTGGAGTGGGACGAAGTGTGTTTTTGATCAATTATTTGGGTGTTATGACCAACAAATTAGTTAATTTGTGATGTAAAAAAATGTGTGATTGTGACTAAACTTGGAATCATGACTCAGAATTTGGTAAGTTGTGACCAACTAATTCGATGATTTGTGATCAATTAATTTGATATTTTGTGATCGTGAAATAAATTGTTACCTATAATATTTTGATTTGTGATCGATGAATAAATTGTGATCTATAAAATTTTGATTTGTGATGGAGAAATAATTTGTCAGCAATTAATTTGATAATTTGTGATAAAATTTTATAGTATTGTGACCTTAATATATCTAATTAACAATTTTTCAATTATTTATTTAATTATCACCTAATTTGACTAGTCTTTCTCTCTTTTGAATGTTTTTTTTTCTCTTTTTGTCTTATATTTTGTCTTATAATATTTAGAGTTTTCTTTTGTCTTTCTTTACAATTTTTAGGATCTTTTATCAAGAAACTCCGACACTGAGATATAGAAAGCTCATTGATTTGCTTCTTGATCTATAAAGAGGAGTCACATCTATTTCTATCTAATGAGGATAATATGTGGCTTTGTATTACAACTAATCTACCGATTGATCAATTTTCTAGACGAATATTAATAGATTCTTTAAAGCTTTCTAAAGAACAATAAAGCAAAGTATGATCGTCTACTGACATAAAATATAGAGAATTAAAAACAATATGTTTGTAATGGCCTGAGAGTACTTTACCATTCAACAAATTAATTTCTTCAAATACTTTTTTTTTAACTCTCTCTCAGCTTTTTTCTTGACATTCTAAAGAGGTTTAAGAATGTAACCAAAAAAGGATTTTCATCAAATTTAAAAAGGCTTTGAACGTTCTTAATTATAAGTAAAATAGCCAACTTAACTCAGAGGATTATTTTATCTTTTTTGGTCATGAAATCCAGAATAAAGAGGCTGAGAGCGTTTGGATTGTTTTTGGAAATAAAATACGGCTTTTGAATAACATAATCACTTACTTGATGTTTCCTCTTTTAGGCCTTGCCCGAAAATTAAATAAAGTAACTGAACATTATAGACAAGAGAAAGTATGCAAAGACCTTACTTTTTATTTCTGAAATCTTTGAATCTACAAGAGTTTACAAGGATGTCTTTGAATATTTTGAGTACAAGTGTTATATTCTGCTATCCTGTTATTTTTTCTCGACGTGTTCTTCTTTATGAGTGGTGTCGATATTTAGACTTTGGTACATCACATCTATTATTTTCTACACTATTCAACTTTACAAGTGTGTGATTTATAATTGAAAGAATACTATGTAACTTTACATGTCTATGAAACATATTTAAAAACTTAAATATCTCTTTACAGCTGTGAGAAATATATGTCCTCTTTTTCCCAACTTTTTGACTTATTTGTCATGATAATTGTCCTTTAAGTACTATTCATTATGTCTTTTGCTTTATCTTTACGTCTTTTCTTCTTTAATTGTCTTTCTTTTCATTATCTCTATGTAGGCTTCTTCTAGGTCTGCGTCCATTTCATTATTTTGCCCATCTGATATGTATTCCTCTTCTTTTTCTATGTCTGATTGTCTTGTTAATTCATTGTCTGTTTCTTGGAAGGCCATCAGATATAGCTCCTTTTGTTCAATATTTGGTGCTGAAATTTTTTCTGTTTTAACTTTTAAAGCAAGATACTCTTGGCAGAAAATAACTCCATTATTCCATTGAGCTACAAGTATGGAATTATTGTTTTGTACTTCCATCATTTCTACAGTCTCTAAGATTCGCCTTTCATAATCAATCTGTCTCATTTTTATTTTTTTATTGGTCTTCGAGGAGGGTCGGAATCTTTTAGCTCTTTCGTATATTAAAATATGATGAAAAGCTAGAATTATGATACAAATTATTTACAAGAGGTGGTCTAGAAATAAATTGAATCATCAAAGGGTGATCTCTTAACTGACTAAGAATATGCTTAAGTTTAGGTGAAAAAAATCTGAAAGGTCTATTGAAGATGTATATGGTGTCTATCATACCAAATTTTAAGGCTGAATAAAAAATGTCTTCTTCTTCAAAAATCATGTAGTCAAAAGAAACTATAGGATAATTATGTATCAGAAAAGTTGAGTTATTTGCTAATTCATATTTGGGGCCATGTTTAAGAAAATATCGATTTCCATCGTGATAATAGCTTAGAATTTGAGAAAAAATCGATAATTTCTTGTACTACTAACTCTTTTATGGAACTTCAGACAATACTGGCACAATCGCCAATTTTCTGTTCTAATTCATATTTCTAATTCATATAAAGTCTTTTCTTGCCCTACAGCTGTAGAATTTGTTAATTCAATAAGTCTTTCTATTTTATTTGAATAATTTCTACTCGAAGATGCAATGACTTTAGAAATAGGTTTTTCAATACCATCTTTAGAACTTAATCTTTCTAAATTATCATGCAACTAAAGAATCTCATGTTGATATCTACTAATAGTCTGTTGGGATGAAGAGATATCGTCTTCAAGAATCTACAGTCTTTCTTCTAATGATTGTTTTTCTAAGATTTAAATTTCTAACAACTTTGGTCATATTTTCACAACTATCACAAAGTTGTATTGAGGATAAAGATGCGCTTGAGAAGTAGAAGAGGGTTGCATAGTTTCTCTATCTCTTTTAGATATATAAAAGTTGAATCCTATCATTTTTCTGTCGAAATTTAAAGCTTCTTCTAATGTATAAAATCCTTTGAAAAAAGGATCTAGAAATCTTTCTACTTATTGCAATACTTCTGGCCAATAATTATATATACCGGGCTCTCTACCTTTAACTACTACAAAGAAGCTAAAATTTTTACTTTCTACTTGATTATGAATCTGTCTAAAATGATTAGCTAAGGCATTAATGCTGTCTAATTTTTGTTTAGAGTCACGTGCCATACATGGATTATCTACTAGACAACGCTCCCTTTTTGGTAGTCTTTCTAAATTATTTCATCTGAATCGGAGATTAGATCCTTGTGGGCCACTCTTAGAGTGACATTCCCAAAATTCATCATTTTTTGATCCATTTGCACCATGAAAATAATGGGTTAGAAAATTAATAACTTGTCTACTTAAGTTATCAGCCAAAATATTTTTTTTCCATTTATGTGTTCTATATTAATTTTATAACTGTTTAATATCTCATACAACTTTAACCATTGTTTGTGTCTAATTTTATCAAAATTTGTCTTTTTAATAAATTTTACTATAGCCTCACATTCTATTCTAATTGTGAATTTATTATTTAAAAATAATTTAAAGCTTTCTATACTATGTATGATCGCCATTATTTCATTGTCTAAACTAGTCAAATATTTTCCTTTTATTTTATACTTTCCACTAGTGTATCTACAAATCTTCTCTTCTTTTTTATCACTATATTTATTAGGTTCGGAATATAAAACTCCTCCCCATCCTAGTTCACATCCATCTGTTTCTATTATTTTATATTCACTAGCTAATGGTAATTCTAATGTTGGTAAGCTTTTAACTTCTTTTATTTTCCTAACTAGTTCTATATATGGCTAATTAAAATATTTTTGTCCTTTACTAGATAACTTACTATATAATGGTCCTACTTTCTTGCCTAAGTCTTTAATAAAATGTCTAGCATAATTCAATATTCCTAAAAAGTATTGTAATTTTTTAGTTTCTTCTATTTTTAAGGGAACTGTATAAATGTTTGTACTATATGTGGTTGCAATTGGATTTTTCCTTCTCCTAAAATTATTCCTAAAAATTCAGTTATTTATTTATTTATTTCCATTTTCTTTTTACTTATACTTAAACCGTTTTCTATAAATTTATTTAAAACTATTTCTAAATGCTGCATATTAGGCCTTCTACATTCATGTTGGGTCGCCAACCGCTATGGGGCACTCTAGCTCATGTTGAGCCAACTATAACTACGAGATCAACAGTTATTATGGACATGAGCAACTACTAGATAGGTGAAGGTCCTCCACTCAGGACATGGGGGTAGTGAGAGACGTTACATGTAACACATGCCACGATAACCGTTCGACGTTTATATGATTTCATACATTTATAAATACTCCTAAAACAAGACAGGTATGGATTTGGAAAACTCAAGCTATTTGAATACACATTCTATTTTCTCTTCCTATGTTCCAAAAATACCTACTAATTCTCACGTTAGAGGTACAACGGGAAAGAAAGCCCCAACCTCATTTTACAATTAATGTTCATCCATCGGAGTAGCTGAAACAACTTGCACCGCAAGGAGGACGCAAGTCTAATTTCATAACTATTTTAATGGTCAAAGGCCATTGTGAAAAGATGACCAGGTCAACCGACCATCTACCACCATTTCCTCCACTTTAGAATTAAAAGGTAACCGATTTCCAACATATTAAACTTTGAAATATTGCAATGATTTTATAAAAACAATCAATATCAGTCAAAAATTTTAACAATGACTTGTGCCGAAACCAATTTTCAAAAGAACAAACGGTTCGACTAATTCATTTTCTAAATTTGAATACATATGAGCCATACCTTATTAGTAGACTAGCCGAGAAATAACTTTTCCTATACCTCCCATGCCAATATCACAAATTCTTCCGGCTATATCATTTTTTGCATCCCCAACCTTCATCACCGTTTCCAAATGAAGCTCCAGGTCCTTTGTCTCTACACAAAACTTCCCCTCCACCAATAGTAAATTGCCAAGCCTCTTGAAAACAAAGAAATCTATCACCATTTTTCTTCCAGCAAAGACAAAAATGGGACAAAATTAGATCTGATTCTGATTTCTCTTTCTATGGTAGCAAAACAGTTTCATTGTGATCGACTGTGCATCTGTCCAATGAACATATCGGGTTGTGAGAATATACTCATTTCATTAACATTAAAAAAATTACACTAAAAATAACTTATGTGGACGTGTTTGGTAGAGATTAAAATCCAATTAAAATTGAAAATATAGCTGTTGTTTGATCTCACTCATCTAATAAAAGTCAACAATAACAGCTAGTTTTTAAATTTTAATCCGAATTTAATCTCTACCGAACGGGCTCATACAAGTAAATAAGTTACTACTAAAAACAGTTAAGAGTCCGATATCCTTAGGACTGGACCAAACAGGTTTCAATAGGGAATTTTACATTGCAATTTCCTCAAATTAATGACAGTTTCAAGCTCTATTTATGCTAATTTTATCCCTAAAATAAAAAAATGAAAACAATAACAAATAACATAAGAATTATAAATCAAAAATCCTCTCCTTGAAAAGAAATTCATACCAGATCCCTTTTGAACACAATTATAAAAACAAAAATTGTATAGTTTGATAGATGCATAAATGTGTACCTCATTTAGAAGTGCTAGACCGGCGGCGGCTCTGGAAATTGCTTAGGGTTTCAGGAGAGAGAAGTGGTCTCAGGGTTTTATCTCATTTGAAGGCTTTTATAAGCAAATTCGAAATTCGAATGGTTATATTGTCATATTAATTATTAAGATATAATTATGGCGGAGGTCTATAATCTTTACAAAAACTGCAAATGAATCCCAAACTCCACTGTCCTTAACTTTGGGTTTGTTTGAGTCTCATTTTTTTCGTGTAGAATGCATTTTGTAATAGTAAATTAATAGAGAATGTGTTGTTGAAAACATTTTCTTTCCACCTATTTTCCATCATTGCAATCAAACGGACCCTTATAGAGGCGAGAAGTTGTTTGTTGGAATAAGTAGATGAATGTGGTGTTTGGAAAATAATTATTTTTTATTGTAATTTCTTAATTAAAAGTGAGGACATAAGTGTACTTTCAAACAAAAAATTTACATCATGTGCTAGTCACAAACTTATTTACTATTAGTTTGGATTGATTCCGTTCATTGAGACTTGCTCAAATACATATATGAAAGATTAAGGATGATAGTGCCAAGATTTGAAGGTTAGGACATTTTACACTTTTGGCAAATGTGAAGGATCCTTTTGCAATTTTTCCAGTTGTGTACTATTTTCGTTTCTTCCCTCTTCATGTTGGGAATCTACTTATGTATGCGCAGCGAAAATTAAACAATTTTCGATTCCCAAACAGGATTCGCATTGTGTTTAGATAGAAACTGTGATAGGATAATACCTTTGATGAATTCTGCAAACTCCTTTGCTGATTCTCCAACTCCAATGATCACGATCTGCAATCC
>CAIGRS010154801.1:0-10647 GCA_903798395.1 Fraxinus floribunda | reverse complement strand
TAAAAATTTAAAATAAAAAAAAATACTTTTTTACGCTTAAACTTCTCCTAGACTCCTAAAACTTAAAGCTTGGCCTCCAAGCCTAGCCACGCTTTACGCTTTTTAGAACACTGATTTTTTTATTCTCATTCTTATACTCATTTTTAATCACGCATTCTTCAATAAAATAATATTTTTCATCACATCAATAACTTTTCTTTATTTTTCAACCACATATTCCTCATCACATCATTTCAAAAAAAATGCATTATCTCATTTTAATATGCATCAAACACACTCTGAATTTTAAATTCAAAGGGAGAATGAGTAATCATGATTAGTTTCACGTAAACAAAGTCTTCATTATACACGAATTTGTATATTTATCATAGTTTCTATTTTCGTGTAACTTAGTGCCCTTGTTCGTGGTGATATATGTTGAATTGATAAGTCAATAAATGATCAACAAAATTGATTATTGTATTATGCACGAATTATTTTCTTTTCGAAGCAAATAATCAAATAACTTGAACGAATTCATCTTTCAATCCATAATCATAGTTATTAATTGATATGAATAATGCAGAATGTGCTTTACACTCATTCTTTATTTCATTCTCTTTCTCATTTTTTCTCTTACTTCATTTCAACCACACATTCTTTCAATAAAATAATATTACACACAAATCTAAAACTTNTTCATCTTTCAATCCATAATCATAGTTATTAATTGATATGAATAATGCAGAATGTGCTTTACACTCATTCTTTATTTCATTCTCATTCTCATTTTTTCTCTTACTTCATTTCAACCACACATTCTTTCAATAAAATAATATTACACACAAATCTAAAACTTTTCATAACTTTTCCACCACACATTCTTCCATCAATCACTATTCTAAAAATTTTTATCTTTAAAAAATGGGTTTCAAACACACTCTTAGTAAAGTCTAGCATGCATTCTTTATCGCGGGCTGAACTTTTGATCGTCTAATATTTTGCAAAACATTTATGTAGGGAGGGTTTCTGATTTTGGTTGTTCTTATCATTTTTAAAATGTTTTTTGAAAAATAAAAATGAATGGCTACAAATTACATTCTCTTTCATTTTTCATTTGATTATTTCCTACATTTTTTTCTATATCTAAATACATTTAAATAAATATTTCCTCTCATATTCTTGTCCACAATTAACTGAAATATTAACGGACGAAACCTAACATTTAAAATTAAACAATCCTTATTCAAATGGCTGCTCTTTCTTTCTCTACATCTCCTGCCGTATTGCACAATTCCGCTTCTCGTGCTCCACCGACTGCTAAAATCACTTCAAAATCCGTTCCTTATTTACCGACCACATTCAAAAACATCAAATTTATTGATACTTACAAAATTCTTGAAGCCCGATCTTGGAAATGGAGAATAGGGTTTTCTTTATTTCCATATTTCTTGATAAGAGACAAAGAGAGCCTGAAGAAGGAGCTTCTTGAGGCTATTGCTCCACTCGACCGCGGTGCAGCGGCTTCTCCTGAGGACCAGCAGCGTATTGATCAGGTGGGTTTTTTATATTTGCTTATTGGATTATCATTTGATGGTTGTTTGAAGCATGATTGTATGAATTGTAATCCCGATTGTGTTAGACTAATGTTTTGGTTAATTTGTGCTTTTTACAGTAATATGGGAATGGATTGAATTCGATAGATACTCTGGGCATTTTGTTGTGATAACTGGGTAGCTTGGATTTTGGATATAGGTTTGCTGTGATTTCATTCAGTAGGCACATGTTTAGCTAAGCCTAACTTTACTCAAGTAAATAAGTAAATTTAAGATAAACAACTATTTTTATTGATAAAGGTAGAGTTGCTTTCAAAATAACTTTTAAAGAAAAAACTTATCCAAACATGTTTGGAATAAAAAAATAAATTACTTAAAAGTAACTTTCACATACTATTAAGCTTAGCCAAAGTTGGAACCTTCTTTGATATGTAGAATAGAGCCACAATTTAAGCTGAACTTTTGTAGGTTCTGGGAGTGAATTTACTATTCTACCTATTTCCACATATTTTCTGTTTCTTGGATTTTTCATCCATTTGGAAGATGCACATATCCTGAAATCAATGAAAAATGGAAAATTGCCTACTCAAAGTGAGGAGGACAAAGTCATCATATTTTGATTCCAATTTTATACCTTGAGTGATACATGTATATTCTTAGATACAGTTACTTTTCAGATTGCACGTGAACTCGAGGCAGTTAACACAGTAAAGCAACCACTCAAATCGAGTCTTCTAAATGGGAAATGGGAGCTTCTATATACAACTTCTACATCAATTCTACAAACAGAGGTTTGTAATATCTATTTTCACTTTTGGTATATTAATTTGACATGAAAAGTACTCGTCTTTTTTGTTTACTCATGTTCAGAATGATAAATGAATTATTTGAAGCCGAACGTAATGGCAATAGATTAAACTAACATTTAATCGTCATTAAGTGAAATTCTTTAATTACAATGCAGAAGCTCATAGAAACCCAGGGCCGATCATTTAAATGACATTGGTCATCAGAACGTAATTTGGGAAAAATGGCTAACTGTAAGCTAGAATATCTACTAAAAGTCTAAAACGATTTGATTTTTTCACTACTACATTTTTTTAAAAAGAGATGGCATCATGTACTTTTAAAGGCCTTCATATGATGATTGTATAAACTTTAAGATGCTTTCTTCTTTGTTTCATTCTTTAGCTGATTATGAACAAAACAGAAGCTTCTAACTGAACTTTTGTAAACTTCGTCTTGATTTCAGTTGATATCGGAGTGTGTACCATGTTGCATACTCAAATATGCACCTGGAAATAAATTTATATACTCTTTCTCGTTTTAAACCAAACAAAACTGAAAATTATAGGAGCTAGATATGCTGGAGCAGAGTTCATTATCCTAAACTTATCCTTAATTGCGTACTTTCTTCATATGCAAATCTCGTCCTAATATTTAACAAATTACAGTAGCATCTCTTGAGAGGAGAAATCTAAATTATAAAATGGATCTTGATTAATGCAGTCTTGATTGGTTATTTGTGCAACCAATCTGACATTTCGAAACTCTTTGTTTAAAAATTTACACGTCATATAATTTCTAACCCTAAACATAATGCTCACCTTCAATTAAATCGTCGCAGAGACCGAAATTTTTAAGACCAAATGGAAAAATCTACCAGGCAATTAACGTGGATACATTGAGGGCACAAAATTTGGAAACTTGGCCATTTTTCAATCAGGTAACTGCTGATTTCAAGGGAAGACATAATTTTCTTACGTAATGTGCTTATTCCTCTAGATATTCTTGTGTTTCTCATGTGGTCGTGTTCTTGTTCTTGTGATACCCACAGAACAAAGTAGAGCTTCATCTAGGCTGTATGTTTATGTTGAGAACACGATTGTAGAATATATGAGTTGTTGCATATTATTTCATCCACAATATTCTGTCAACCTTAATCATATTATTTTGACTTTAACATACTCAGAGACACCACACTGGTTATGCTCCTCTTCTCTTGCTTCTTAAAAGTGGTTTCTTGTGTTCCGTTAGCTCACTCTTCACTCTCAAAGCAGTCAAATTCAATTCCTTCATTGACCCCAAAAGAGTTTAAAAACTCTTAAGAATGAAAAAAGTCGACAATTATTTTTAAATCCAGATGAGTAGAAGGGGTTTTGGGGATATATCTCAAAATCATGTCATTTCTTTAGCTACAATAGTATTGTTAGAAGAGAGATCATAGTTTTTTTAATTTCCTTTTAACTCTTCAGCCGTTGGAAATATTCACTGTTTCAAGCACAATATTTTTGTTCTGAAAAATTACAGGAAACTGTTTGCCACAGAGAAGTTTTTATGCTAAAATGCACATTTATGGTTTTATCACATTTCAGCATCATAAAGAAAGTAATAACAGTGGGAAGCTCAGCGAGCAAGCCATAAATTATTGCTACTTTTGACCTGACTTTCCGCTACCTGTTTAAATCATGTTTCAGCATCATTAAAGAAAAGAAATAACTGTCGGGAAGCTTGGTGAGAAAGTCCATATTAATGCTACCTTCCTGACTTCCAGCTACTTGTTTACTTCACGTTTATGGTTCAGACAGTTTCCTTCATAAGACTTTCCTCAGACTAAGGTATTGACCATGACAATCCCAATTTTCACATTTGGTCTAGGGTAGAAACCAAAGATTTTGAGCGAACAAGGGTGGAATATCTCAAAATATAAATAAGTATCATTAATTGTTTATGCTTATAGCATTCATTCGAAAAAATTCTTTGATGGGCAAAACGAATGTATGGTGTTGTTTTTATTTTTTATTTTTATTATCAAATAGGTTATCACTTTGTTGGTTTTTTGTAGGCAACAGCTAATTTGGTTCCTTTAAATGCAAGTAGAGTGGCTGTCAAGTTTGATGCTTTCAAGATTGCAGCTCTGGTAGGTCAAATCCTGCTTCTGAAACTCAACTAATTTGCAGCTGTTGTCCTTTTGTATATATCTCTACTAAGGGATTCATATTTTTGACTGACCAAAGCACCAGTACATTAGTTGTTCAATCATGCTACATGTATATCATGATTGACAATAAGTTTGACACTCTTTCATGTAGCAACAATTTACACCATTGATTTTAAACACATCTATCCCATCACTGCCTAAATTCCTTTCACCTAGGGGATGTCATCCTTGGTGTCAACCAAGGATATACATCTAGCTTAATTCTTAGTTGTTTTGGACACGTAGAAAATTTTCTGTCCCACCATATAGATAAATTAATAAATATGTTTTGTAATTTGGACCTTATAGAGTATATATAACTCACATCTTATTATGGATTAAGTTCTTAAAATCACCTATTTACGAGAGCGATGAAGGAAACAAAACAAGTAAAGCGCACACAACTTATCTCATTGCTGCTGTTTTCACCCTGAAGAAGAAGATTATAACGGTGATCTCATGCATAAAGAAGATTACGACGGTGATCTCATGCATATGTCACATAGAAAACAACCTCCTAAAAATCTAATGTAAGATTCAAGAATATTTGGTCGACCTAATGCAAGTATTGAATACCCAATATGTTGTGGGAATGAGAGGTCGTTCTGCAGTCGAGGAGATAATTGTATGGTAGGCTCCACACAGTCCAACATATTCGGTGCAAGAAAATGTTTTGGTAGGTAGTGAACTTGTTATGCCAATTTTCTCTCTAGACCAATGACACAAAACAGTAACAAATAATAGCACGTTCAGACCTTTAAGTGTGGGAAGATAGCAAAGTTCTAATCTGCAAAGTTATAAGTTAGATCATTCTTGTAATTATTACCTTTGATTCTCGTTCAGTTTAGCCTCCACGCAAAGCTTTAGAGTTTAGAGATCTTTGTTCTTTGCTGAGGTATATAGAATTTGAATAATTCCTCTTCGTGTTCCCTAGATACCTATCAATTCTCGTGGAAGTGGTCGAGGTCAACTGGAAATTACATATTTGGATGAAGAATTACGGTGAGTAAAATGAAATTCAGCTATTCAAATGCAGTTGACATTCATCAAACATATTTCTTCACGTCATGACCTTTTTTTTTTTCCCTGAACTGGTGTTGAGATTGATCTTTTTATCTAGCTTCTTGTGTGTACGTGCTCTGTTTTTGCATTAAATTTGAATGGCTTACCCTGTTTTCTGCGGCATTTATACAAGAGTAATGGAGCCTTTCTCTCTTCTGGTATTCATTTCTCCTTGTGAACAGCATGTCAGCATTATTTCCAAAAAACTGAACTTTAGATAGGTAAATGCAGAATCATGAAACTATTTCTTTTCACTGTGCAACTTTTTAAACAAGACAACAGCCTTTTATGCATCCAGGACCATCAATTTAATTATCCTTTTTAAAATGAGTCTTCTTCACCGTTTCTACCTCTTCCCCTCTGCCAATTCCGCCTCCCTCGACTGCTCCCACCCACCAGCATGGGTCACAAAACAGTTGGAGGGGAGGGGCCAGTGGCACAAATCAGGGTGTGAGGAAGGAGACCATGGAATATTGAGATTTTGACAAAAATGAGGCTTATTCTGAAACTTTTCTAAAAGAGGCCGTTTTTTAATTCTCTCCCTGCAACATAGTCCTTTTCCAAATTTATGTCCGCAAATAACTTCACTAATTTCTCCCAAGCGTTTCCACATATGTCCATTGTACACCACAAGATTGGCTGTTTGAATTCAGTATCAGCCATTTCTTTTTTCCTTTCGACTATGGTCAGGATCAGACCATAACCGTTGGACTGTCTGTCTACATGCAGATATATTTTCTTTTTTTACCATATGCTCAATTTAGTACTACTTCGTTTTTCATGATTTGCAGGATATCAAGAGGCAACCAAGGGAACTTGTTTATATTGAAAATGGTTGATCCTACATATAGAGTACCTCTTTAACTGGCATCAATTAATGATTAAATCAATGTAGAATTGTTTGAATGACAAGTAGAATAACTATTTTTCCATATTTGTAAATGCAGCTGGTTTTTATAAGATCATGCATGTACTTTTTTTACATGTGTAATTTAAAAAAAAAAAAAAAAAAAAAAAAAT
The DNA here is from genome assembly GCA_903798395.1 of Fraxinus floribunda. Classification (NCBI taxonomy): domain Eukaryota; kingdom Viridiplantae; phylum Streptophyta; class Magnoliopsida; order Lamiales; family Oleaceae; genus Fraxinus; species Fraxinus floribunda. The sequence continues at coordinate 4,050 of CAIGRS010154801.1, read as the reverse complement.
CTTCCCTAAAAATATTAAAGAAGCCTTATTTGGCTATTCAAAGCTTGTATTTAAGTACAATCGAACACAACTTTTAAATAACTGATCAATAATTACAAGAGTAAAAATATACATGAAACTTTGGTTACTATATATTCTTTCTGCAGTCATCACAAGAAATTTAGCGATCAAAATATCTTCGTGTAATGCATTAGGAAGGGATTCGGTATGAAGGATCCACCATTTTTAGGATAAAAAGGTTCCCCAGATCACCTCTTGATACTCTGCAACAGTGAAAAAGGAAAAGAAAAGTATTTAGAGAGTAGCAAGGAACATGACTTACATTAGAACTTCAAATTTTAGAAGCAGCAGGTTCGTCATCGCATTAAACGTGTAATCAGCAGAACACAATCTGCAAAAAGGTCAACAAGCCCTTGTACTGCAAAACATTATGGGGGTATCAACCCATGAACTAGAGTGGCTGCATGAATCCTATTCCACCATTCCCTTCGGTTCATTGCTAGATCTATGTTAAGATCTAAAGCAACTAGGAGCATATTTGTCTAAGCATGGAAAAAGTAAAAGTAACTTTTAAGCTAAGCCAAAAACATCTAAGCTTAAAATAACTCTTTATTTCTCTTAAAAAAATAGGCTAAATAGCACAAAATGTCCCTAACTTTGGGGTTGATTTCGGAAACCATCCCTACCTTTCATTTCTTGACATTTATGCACTTACCTTTCCACATTTGTGCGCTGAACGTCCTTTTCGCATGTTTTTGACGACTTTACCCCTCATTCAAATGAAATAAAAAGAAAAGAAAAGAAAAACTAAAGAATTAATTGCAACTATGACCCCAAATTTCTAAAACCTACTTTTCTGTCACAATATACTAATTTTTTGCCCCCAACCAGTCGCCTATCATTTTACCCTTCATTCAAGTAAAACAAAAAGGAAAGAAAATAAAAACTAAGAATTAATTGCAACTATAACCCCAAATTTTTAAAACCTACTTTTCAATCTCTCTCTCCCTTCTCATTCACCTCCCTCTGCCTCCTCCACCCCGTCGCTGCCGCCGCCGCCGCCACATTAACAAAAAATTGAATTGAGATTCAGGTGCTACGACAAGTATAGCTTGGAGACTGCAGATGCAATTTTCTAGGGAAAACGGATCGGGTTTCCGCCTTGGGATCCTCCGTCGTTTGACCGACATGAAAATCAACATCAACACCTCACTACTCACTCTCAAGTCCAAATTATTTCTCTCAAACACACACTTACAGAGTGTGAGATCTCTCGATCTGACCCCGGCAGCAATGTCCTTTACAATTTAACTCCTTTTCACCGATTAATCAATTCCCTCACAAGCACACTCGGATAATTCTTCCACAAAAGGCATAGAAATGGCAGGATCTATGAACATGACAGCGTTTGATTGGAAGACGGGTCAGACTATAATGTTGGTCCTTTTAGTAATGATAGCATCCTTTTATACCGGCACTCTTTTTGGCAACAAGTCTTCTTACGTACCACTCCAACAGCCGGACATACAAGACCAGGATGTCAATAATTTATTAGCTGCTGGTCAGTGCGGTTATGCATTTTTCCATTAAAATAATTTATTACTGTATTATAGGTATTTAATTACCAAAGTAAAAAGTTTGCCTTTTAACTATTCTTGTTAAGAAAATGGATTAATTTCTGCATGTTGATGTTTAAAACTTGGAATTTTTAATTGCCAACAGGTTTCTTGTTTATGATAGATTGAGGATTACTAAATATTTAGTATCATTGAATGGAAAGATAATTCAAGCTTAATTATGTGGAATGGGAAGTTTAATAGAAATGGAAAGCTTAGTAAAGTGCATTTCTTTTATAAGATAATTGTATTACAATAATGCTGGTCTATAATTAGTGCAGTAATAAAATTGCATAGTAACTGGCGGCGGCAAGGGGGTGGGGGGTGAAGGAGGCGGAGGGAGGTGAAGAGAAGGGAGAGAGAGATTGAAAAGTAGGTTTTAAAATTTTGGGGTTATAGTTGCAATTAATTCTTAGTTTTTATTTTCTTTCCTTTTTGTTTTACTTGAATGAAGGGTAAAATGNGGTGGGGGGTGAAGGAGGCGGAGGGAGGTGAAGGAGAGGGAGAGAGAGATTGAAAAGTAGGTTTTAAAATTTTGGGGTTATAGTTGCAATTAATTCTTTAGTTTTTCTTTTCTTTTCTTTTTGTTTCATTTGAATGAGGGGTAAAATCGTCAAATACATGTGAAAAGGACGTTCAGCGCACAAAATATGGAAATGTAAGGGCATAAATGTCAAGAAATGAAAGGTAGGGACGGTTTCTGAAATTAACCCCAAAGATATGGACGTTTTGTGCTATTTAGCCAAAAAAAAATAGAAGTAACTTTTAGTTTGTTTTAGCAATGTCATTATTTAAAACCAAGTCTTTAGTTTTCTAAAGCGAACTTTTACGTTTTTCCAGGCTTAGCCATACACGGTCTAGATCCTTATCTAGCACGCACCAAGTTACTTTAGGTCTACCGCTCTCCCTCTTTTGACATTTTACACAGTGAGTCGCTCTTACGTACATGAGCAGTATGTATATTGAACACAGAGAAAAGCTACAACTAATAGAGCATTGGTCGTAAAATCTAATTTGAGACTGGCAAATCCAGTTCATAAACTGACCTTAACTCTTCATCCAGGTAAGTGATTTCCAGCTCGCCCCGAGCTCTTCCCGGAGCTTTCACCGGTATCTGTTCACCACAATTTCATTGACCAGCATATTATGTAATATACTCATCATAATAATTCTACAAGAATGTACAACTTGCTTGTAGGACCAATGACATCTCTAATTATAAAGCCTATGATTGTTTGTGTGCATCCAATTCTTTATAAGTTAGTACATGAAATTTATATTTAATGTAGAACAGCCTAACAACCAACTCATAATAATGTAATTTTCTATCAATTATGCATGAGGCTTAGTTAACAAGGAAACGGCAGTTACCAGCCCTCCAATTTTGAAATAATCGAATTGTACAGCCACCTTTCTAGGATTCAAAGGTGTTAAATCAGCCGTAACCTACAAAATGACAAAGTTAAAAGAAAAAGGAGAGTGAACTAAGCATTTAGAGTGAAATGTTAATTTGCCAAAATAATTAGTAATAGAAAAAGTAGTAAAAGTTCGTCATCTCCTATAATGTAGCATTCAAGTGCTGAAAGGCCAAAGAATCAGTTTATGGGAGAGGCACACGAACTACTTCCACCCCTTGGATTATTGATAGCAAGGCAGTTCTGAAGGACACGGGAAAAATGTCATTGCTTCAGATAGGTCCATACGAAAATACAAAAATATCAATGATGTAGGCTATCTAATGGAAAAGTTACTCAAGTGACAATAGCTATGACGAGTAGGTGAAATCAGGTTAGAACTTACCCCCAATTGATACCAGGTTAGAACTTAAGTTCTTATTAGGCAGAAGCCTATGCCTACTTAATCCTTTCACGGATTTCTATCGTGTCCCCAAAGATTCTATCTCAAAGTGGATAGTATGTAAACTAACGACTTGGGTATAGAGACTCGAGTCGTTACGATTACGGTAGTTAATACAATGGTAAATGGCATAAAAAGTCCCTATACTTTGTCACCCTTGCACACAATGGTAAATGGCATAAAAAGTCCCTATACTTTGTCACCCTTGCACAAATCATCAATATTGTTTTGAATTTGGCATTTACACAGTTACACTCTCAAATCGATATTTACTCACACAAATCGTCCTTGTTACCTGTTTCATCATTTCTCTCTATTAAATAGGACGTGCTTTATAGATGACATAAAGGGTAAAAATATTAGTCCACTTAATCCTTATCATTTAATTTTATAAAACACAATATGAAAAATAAAGGAGGAAAATAACGGAAACAATGGAGTTTAGGAGCCTTGGCGGTGGGAGTACAGGAAGAGACGACAGAAGATGACTGGTTGATGCATGAGATGTTGACAATAAAAATCTGGGCCATTGATTGATAAAGTTTACTGCTTGAAAGAGAAATTATAATAGTTTATA
>CAIGRS010154781.1:0-18672 GCA_903798395.1 Fraxinus floribunda | reverse complement strand
CAAAATATCTATAATACAAAATTAAAAGTCGAATTTGCAAATAAACATAAAATAGATAAATAAAATAGAAAATATTAAGTTTTGAAATTAGTAATCCCGTAATGAAAATATAACATACCAGTAGAATTGTAAATAACCAAGAAGTCTCCTATATCATCACTGCTAGCAGGATATATAAGGGAATCATAAGCATATTTTATTACCCTATCATTGTCATCATCCTCCACTTGCAATGTGAAAAATTTATTGATGCGATGGAAAATATTATTTATTGAAGAATGCGTAGTTGAAAATGAGTAGAAGAATGAGAATGAAAAAAATAATGTGGATCAGACAGGGCTTAAAAGTCGAATTTGCAAATAAACATGAAATAGATAAATAAAATAGAAAATATTAAGTTTTGAAATTAGTAATCCCGTAATGAAAATATATTATACCAGTAGAATTGTAAATAACCAAGAAGTCTCCTATATCATCACTGCTAGCAGGATATATAAGGGAATCATAAGCATATTTTATTACCCTATCATTGTCATCATCCTCCACTTGCAATGGTGTCTTCTCGTTCTTGTTTCCATTGTGTGTATAGGCAGAAAAAATGAAATAAAAACCCGTGAATCCTAAAAAATAGCCCGCTACAATAATGTCAGTAATGAAAATGCCCTTAAGAGGCAAGATAAACGAGTGAACACCTTTGTTGCCTTCAGGTTTAGCCTTGAGACGCAAGCCTCACAAATTGTACGCGAGGTAGGATTTGGGGCGTTGAATGAAATCCTTACATGAGGTGAGATTAGAGGCATAAGCCTCAAAAGGTTTTCTAATAACAACAATCTCATTCTATTTGGATATAATCATGATGTTCCTCCACAGACGACTTAGAGAGTTGGTTCATATTAAGTTTTAGATGCCTGATGGATTCTGATATGACTTTTATGTTTCACTCATCTGGATGTTGAGTAACTAGCCTTTTCTTCATCTCGTTTCAGCAATTTATGTGAAAGACAAGATATCAGTATAGTTGCTTATTGTGGAAAGCCTGCTAAAGTTGAAATTAAATTTTTTGTTCTCTGTTCATATGTTATTTAGGTCAAGCCTTCTTTTCAATCTTAATTTGGCCAATGAAAGGCCAGCCTGTTCCCTTTACTTAATATGCAAAGCATGCTGCATCTTTGTTGGGCTTGAATGCCTTTCCGTCGAGAACCAAGTAGTTAGACATCAGAAAAAGTGATTTGATATGAAAAAGACTAGAAAATGATTTTATTTGAATCTTTTGGCCAATGCTAGAGTGTGTAATGTGTGAGGGTAGTGGAAGGGGATATCAAAATTAGTGAGGTATTATCTATATGTGGACACCAGAACAACTGATTATTTATGGAGTCGGGAATTTTAGTGGCAATTGCACATCTTATTTGAGCATTTCTGTTTAGAAGTTTCTCAAAAGATGAACTGAATTTGACATGATAAAAAAGATTGTAGAAGTTTCTCAAATGATGTGCAATGGAGATGACTAGACGTTGATCTTACTTTTGTACATTTTGAAATGGAATAAAGACGTGTTAATAGGAAGGAAATTTCAGAACTAAAATTATTGTCGGCAAATTTTGTCTTGGTACTGTGATTGTAAGCCTCTCTGGTTTTTTCCGACGGTTTCTGCCCTGTCTCCTTTTTGGGATGATTATCTTTAGCCTTGGCTGAGGATTTTATCTTTGATTTAATTTTTATTCTTAATAGGTACATGGTCCAGGTGCAGATATTGATACCTTGTGCGTTGGACCAAAGCATGCTAGTCGGAATGTAGGTTCACTAGCCTTTTATGTCCTAGGAACTTTACTTTTTTGAATGTAACGGTTGATGTTGAACAAAGTATTTTTGTGTGTGTCATATACAGGAAGATTTTTTTGGTGAACTTTACAGAATGTTGGCAGAGATGCCTGAAGTACAAGAGCTACATCCTGTGCCTGATGCTCATGTTCCAGTGATGAAGTTCAAGTTCAGTGGCGTTTCTATAGATCTGCTTTATGCGAATGTGGCTCTTTGGGTTATTCCTGAAGTATGTATCTGTCATCTTGTGAATTTTTTAGCCAACTTCAACTTTGTATGTGTTGGTGTGTCTAACTTCTAATTATACAATCTGTTCAACTAGCTATGTGTTGACAGATGTAGCCATAATTGAACAATGTTGCTTATAGTTGGTCGGTTTATTGTGTTTTACTCATTTTCTTTTTATTAGTTTGTAGTACAGTATTGATGAAGATTTTAAATGTTAAGCATATTTTCTTAATAGAAGACAATCGAAATTTTATAGAGGCCATTTTATTTTTAAACATCCGTGTTTCCACATTATTTGGTGTAATTTCTGGGTATATTCTCCTTTTACTCTCAATAACCTATTTTCGTCGTGCGATTGGAACACATCTTATAAATACTTGTGTGCCTCTATATTTCATGTGTTAAGCACTAGTGATAATTTCATGATTTTTGTAGATACTGGAATCAAATATTTATGTTATTATTGTGCATCTTTTTATTTTTTTAACATTTAAAGGACTTGGATGTTTCACAAGAATCTACACTGCAAAATGTGGACGAGCAAACTGTTCGCAGTCTCAATGGATGCAGAGTGACTGATCAAATATTGCGTTTGGTGCCAAATATCCAGGTTTGTAAATAATACAATTCTGTATTGATGCACCTGTTTTGAAAACCTGATGCTAACTGTCTTGATGTTCTGTTCTCTTTTAGACATTTCGTACTACACTGAGATGTATGAGATTATGGGCGAAGCGTCGTGGAGTTTATTCAAATGTGAGGGAGATTAAGATAACAGTTCTTGCATTTCGATTTTCATTCATGGATATATGCAAATTTTGGTGTAATTAGATTTTTTCATTTAGACACTGAATTTTCTTTATATGGCCAGGTTACTGGTTTCCTCGGTGGTATTAATTGGGCATTGCTTGTTGTGCGCATATGCCAGCTATACCCGAATGCTCTGCCCAGCATGTTGGTGTCTAGGTTTTTTAGGGTCTATAATTTGTGGCGCTGGCCAAATCCTGTGATGTTATGCCCAATTGAAGAAGGATCTTTGGGGCTCCCTTTTTGGGATCCTAGAAGAAATTACAAGGACCGATTGCACCTGATGCCCATAATAACTCCTGCTTATCCTTGCATGAACTCTAGCTACAATGTGTCAACAAGCACATTACGTGTCATGATGGAAGAATTCCAAAGGGGAAATGAAATTTGTGAGGTAGCAATCATTGTATCTTGGTAAATTTGAAGCTGGCTTTTGTGTAATGCTAAAATTTCAACACTTTGCAAAGCTTCTGTTATCCTCCCCTCTTGCCCCTGAACCCTTATGGGACCCACTCGGGTTGGGTGCATAATGCAATATATTCCTGGATATGAAAAATGTGGTAGTCAATGTTCTTTCTTTTCAAGTTGCATGTCCGAAGAGTTTGAAAAGAGAGCTGATTTTTCTTTTGATCTCTCATAATAAAAATGTCACATTAGTAACACGAGATGCATGCCTTCTAAATTTGTCTCCTAGTCCATGTAACTATGACCGATATCTGGAGGTTGCACTCTAGCAACGATGTTTGATGACCTTTTTGTGTTCTCAAGTTTAAACAATTTTTCTGATCACCATAGATCTCCGAGCGAGAGATCTTAGTTAATTCCCTGCCTCGTGGTTCCCAAAGCAACATTCCGAGGATAAAATGTGTTGAATTGACAGAGATGATACTGATATATTTATTTTCTATACTGTTTATTGAACTTTGTTTTTTTAAGATTTACTATTCTGGTTCCTTGGTGCGAATTTTTCTCTTATGAGAAGGATTTACTCCTCACTGACGTGGTCTCGGGGTTTGTGCATATTTCGGAAATAAGTTCCTTGTTGTGGCAGTTATTCTTGATGAACTTTAGTTTTCTCCTCCAGCTATTGAATGTGCTTGGACAGATGATTATATCTTGTTGTAAACGCTCCTTTTCTGTGACTGATGCTTTCTTGCTGTGCTTCATTTGTTTGTTATATGTAATCTTTTGTTTTTTGTCACTTCACTAACTTTGATAATTGTACGGCAGGCAATAGAAGCAAGCAAGAGCAGCTGGGATATTCTTTTTGAGCCTTTTGCTTTCTTTGAAGCGCACACAAATTATCTGCAGATGGACATAGCATCAGAGACTGAAGAAGACTCGAGGAATTGGAAAGGCTGGGTTGAATCCAGAATACGTCTGCTTACTTTGAAGGTAAGCGAAACTGCAAAAGTGCTTTCCCTGAGCTGTTGATTTCAGCCTAAGCTGTCATTTTTCACATTTTATAATTCCATTTGCTTATTAAATTAATCCAGATTGAAAGGGACACAAAAGGTGTACTTCAGTGCCATCCTCACCCTGGTGAATTTTCCGACAAATCTAAACCATTTTACCATAGTTATTTTATGGGGTTACGGAGGAAACAAGGTACCAATCCTCAGAAAGGCGAACAATTTGATATAAGGTTGACAGTTGAGGATTTCAAACGCGATGTGTATGCGTATTCATCCTGGAATTCCTCAATGTGGATTCATATATCTCATGTGAAAAAAAAAGACATACCTAACTTTGTCTTCCCTGGTGGAGTCCGACCTTCCCATTCCCCCAAAAGTGCTGCTGAGATTTGTTTGGTCCCAAAATCACGTGGATCCAACTCTCCACAGGCTGCTACGAGCAGAAGGAAGAGGAAACAAGATGAATTCAATAAAGTGGTTAGATCGACAGATTCCTCAAGCACTGCTGTGTCTGCCAGGGATGCAAGTTTGTTGGATGAAAGAAGGGCTAAGAGACAATTCGAAGCTGATGTTGTTGACACCTCAAGTAATGTGAGGTGTCCTGAGAATCTTTCTAGAGATGGACCAGAAGTTGCTGGAATTGTTAAAAGCACTTCGCCAGCCATGCCTTCATCCATAGCTTGTGGTTCATCATTAGGTACAACAACAATGGAGAAGCCTGTCATTGAACAATCTTTGCAACCAATCGTTAGTCATCAAGGTTCTTCGGACTTGCTTGATGGGATTATTGGAGGTGTCCAACTGAAGAGTGAAGTTCAAGAAAATGACAAGGACCAAGAGATTAAATTATCAGAGTTCTTCACTACTGATCAAGCTCTAGGAGCAGCAATAGAAGGGGAAGGTAGCAGTATCCAACAAATCCGGGACTTGGAAGAACTTGAGGTCTTGCCAGTTTCCTTTATACTTTTACTTGTATGCGGCTGAGATGTTTTTTCATTATTGGTTTAGAATTTCACGTGCTACTTGCTCATTTTACCTCAATTTTACATTGTTATGTGCTTAATTTTAGCAGTGTTATCTGTAGTTTTTCCATGTTAGTCATACATTTGGCCATAAGATTGATTGGAATTGGGGACGAACTCATTAAGAGCTTCTCGTAATACAATACTGGATTGCATCACAGCAGTTGGATCCTTCACATTATCTTCTAGTTAGTTTGTTTGCATATGCATATCCCTATGCATGTTTTGGTGTTATTTAGTCTTAAACAATGGCATGATTAGGGAGTAATTTGGTTGTAAATCCCATATGTACAATTTGTGAATTGCTATGACAATGTTATCAGGTGGTGGAATCGAGATAGTAACTGACTATTTCCTTCAATTTTTTTCCTGTTTACCCTAACAAAGCCGCTTGAGCTGACTGCTGCATCTACTTCAAGACACGTTCCAGCAAAGAAGCCTCTTATTAGGTATTGTATATACAAGTTGAAGAATTAAAAATATTCTGATCTTCCAACTTTTTTTGCCAATAATATTCACAATTTATTCAGTTATAGAGTAGAAAATGCCCTGGATGGGATTGGTTTGTGATTTTCTTGGTTGTTTGTAGATTCAGTTTCACTTCTTTGGCAAAAGCAACCAGCAACAGTGTATCTTAGGATATACGCAGGAGGTGGCTGGAATAATTTCTGGGCTTGACAAGAAAAGGAGGATTTTCCCAATCTCAGGGATTTTCTGGCCATGGTATTGCAGACGTTGTAACTGTTGCGATAGGCCAAAACTGTATAATATTGTAAATTTTCCATCAGATTGTAAATTCACAATCTGTATGCTCCACACTTTTCCTATGTTTATTGTAATCCAATTATCTTAAGCTGGCAAGCAGTTTCTGCTGATTTTACTTTTGGAACCGTTCTTGTTCTTAATGATCTTTCAGCATTTCAATGACAGTTTTTTCGTTGTTTTTCAATAGCATGGATCTGTGCAAATTGTTCTAATTGGACTTCAATTTCCTTGGGAGTTCCCCATTATGTCATATCAGTTACGACTTTGATGACTTGTTTGGTAAAGTCGACTGTCCAAAATTGGACAATATGAGTTGGAAACCGATACTGTCTGCGTAGCACTGCTTGAGCTTATTGCTCAGATGCGGTTTCTCTCATCTTGATTCTCCTTTTAATTAAGATATGCTTTTACAAAGTTAGATGTTGAGAACACTCAAATAAATTGAATAAAGTGGGTTTCAATTTAAAAGTGATCTGCTGTGAATTAAATTTACAAAATTTTAATTTTACTTTTACTTTTACTTTTTATTTAACATAGAATTTTGAAAAAAAATTGCTACTCTTCGCGGGATATTCGGGATTCAGGAAACAGATCTGATTTGAATATTCCATATAGAAAAAAATTGATGAATGAATGTTGCTTAGATAATCTAACTCGATTCTGGTTAGTATACTAAATTAATAACCTTGCTAAATATAGGGGACAATAATTCTAGTTAAAAGGGAAATATTTCTACCTACCATCATTTAAGTTTATAATACAAGGAATGTGATTGATACTGGTAGACATACGACAATATATGCCCGTTTGACTCCCATTTTTTTTCATTATATTACATTAATTTTTTTTCTCTCTTCATTTCAACCACATATTCATCAAATAAAATAATATTACACACAAATCTAAAACTTTTCAATGTTTTCATTACTTTTCTACCACACATTCTTCCATCAATCATTATTCCAAAAACTTTCAACACCCCAAATGTGGTGTGTGTGTGTGTGTGTGTGTGTATATATATATGCACTTTTGATATTCTGAGGCCTGTTTGGTGGGGATTAAAATCAAATTTTTAGTAAATTTTGATAAAAGTTAATGAAATGTGTGGTTGAAAAGTTGTGAGACCTTAAAATATGTGGTTAAAATTCATTGTTAATTTTGAATTAGATTAAAATTTGAATTGTAATTCCCACTGAACAGGGGCGTGTTTAGAAACATCGTGTTCAATTAGAAATTCACCTATTAAATTAAAATCAATAGTAAACCCACCTTAAAATAAAACCTGACAGTCGTTCGCTTCTCTGGTACTGGATCGATCGATTCATATCACCTTTTTTCCGTCAATTCAGATTTCCACTAGTGTCTACAAGATGACGATTTTAAAGGAGATCTGGAAAAAAAAAAGAAAAAAAAAAAGAGCAGATTCTCTTGATTTGCCCTCTCTTGTCGAATGTAGTATTTCTTTGACGACCCCATGTGACTGGCCATTCGGTTCCATCGAATGAATCCATGGGTCCCAATTCTTAACTATAAACTAGCTTTCTTCCAGGCCTAGCCTTGTAAATTGTTGTGACCAAAGGAGCCTTCGATGTAATTAATTGAACTAAGCTAGGCTGAGAATTTCTCGTGCTTTGGGCGTTCATTGTAACATTGTTGATTTGATAATAGAAATAGAGAATTGTTGATTCTATTTATTATTATTATTTTGGTACAAAGGTAATATTTTTAATCTATTCATCGTAGGATGAAAAGCTCATCATGGATAATTCTAAAGATGATCGACATTCATTACATTCCTATTGCGTGAACCAGAAATTAATAATTTCACGTAATTTATGAATGCTTTTAACTTCACCAACTTTGATTTAGAAGCAACGTCTTCAAAATTTGCTGTTCACCGAATGAAGTTTGACATATCACTTTAAATAAATATATCAAACTTTTCACTCACGGTCACTTGTGCTTGAAATTATGTGACACTAATGTAAAATAACGTGTCATTGGACAACAAATTTTGGACGGCAGATCTCATCTCCTTTTCAAGATGCAATGTCGATAAAAATTAACGAATTTTTAGTTGCCTAATAATCCTGCACCACATAGTTGAATATTATTTTTTATATATAAAGCGTACATCTATTTTGTTTGAAAGAACGACACGTGTAAAACTATTAAAAAAATATTAAACACTTACCAAGCTAATAAAGTATTCATTTATCAATAAGTTAATATTCTGCTAAAATAATATTTTTTCCTAACCTCGAAAGTATTATTTTATAATACATTATCAACTAATAATCTCGATTAACTTTTAAGAATGATGCTATATGTTCAAATTAAGGATTATTTTCATGTGATATAATTTATTGGTCTTTATTATTTATTGACACTTTGTATGAGGATTGTTCCAATGTTACATATCAAATATATGATTCTTCAAGTTAACATCTAAACCAATCCTTTCAAAAACACTTTTTGAAATTAATGAAAATCAATGGTCAAGATCTTATCAACATTTATTTTGTCATGTACAACTAGATTAATTGATGTAAAAATGGTGTTTTTTTTTTGTTAAAACACTTTTTAATTGTATTGAAAGTTTCAAATCTATTCACATAATCTCGCTTACGTTGCCAAATTTTTATCTCAACTTTTTCATTAGCGAGCACATGATCTTGATTAGTCGAAAAAGTCCCTTAAGAGTACATTAACGAATTTATTTACCTTTCATATTTTTAGATAAAAAATATATATAAAGTGCGATAAAATATTTTTCCTTCATTTCAGAGTATGCTAATATTTGGACAAAAATCATCATTGTTAAATAATAAACGGTTGAGAATAATAATGTGACATAATAGTTAAGTCGTACTATTATTAGAACTCGATAAAAGACAAAAACATATTTTTCAATCAAGATTTTGATATGAAAGAATAAATCGTGTTGGCAAATTGCGTGCAAAGATGTTACCCAAAGGTCCCCATTAATCAAACAAATTAATTTAAGATTTTCAATTCGATCAAGTTGAAGGATTTCTATACCCCGTTAATATAAGGTTGGTCATTGGAGGATATGGTGGACCACTTTTAGTCTAATTGTCTATCATTACTTGAGCATTATTTAGTCTTTCAAGTTGGTCGAAGATCATGGCAAATATTTTTAGTCAAAATGGAATAATCCTCCACCGGCCTAACTCTTAATTTATTACATATTATTATTGGTGTTGAAATCGTACATTTTCGATTAATTGACATATATGTTAGTGGCTCAATCACCAAATTCGAGGAGATAATTTAATATGGCTTCCGTTCTAGTGGATTCAAAAAAGGGGCGAGGGTGAGACTCGACATTCGAACTGTACGTGAGACGAGTTTCCACTTCATACAGCTCGGGTAGAAATAGGATACCTTGCTGGTTTTTTCGTTGAATTATCACGACCTTGAAAATCATGTGCTTGACCTTTCATTGTACAAGTTGAAGCATTTTATCACAACAATATAAAAGAGGCTAAAATTTCATGCGTCACGTGTCGTAATTCAAATTTTTTTTTTTTTTTTCACTTCAACCAACATTTCTTCTTCTTCATTTTCACAATGCTTTCTATCCTTTTTTCACCTCTATTTTTCCTTTCATGATTTTCACGCCGCTTCTTACATTAAAATTCTTTTGTGTGGTGTTCTGATTGGATTAAGCTTCGGCTCAAGGTGGGTTCTCTACATAATTTCCATTTTCCTGAAGGAATTCTCTTTAGTGTTGGTTGGAGTCAATTCAAAGTGTGATATGCATTATTATCAAGATTTATTCTCTGCTCTTTGAATTAATATGAATAAATTCCTGCCTCAAGATTTCTATTTTTAATTTTTTTTTGGTTTATTATTGAATGGTTGTGTGATAACACCTCAAGGTTTCTACTTTTAGAAATTTTTTGATTTATAATGAAGATGAACACTTTTTCGTGTCTCCGTGTCATGGAGACACCAACGTCTCCGTGTGCACATGGAGACACCAAGAGGTGTTCAACATTAACAGGTTTATTACTTCGTTTTCTCTTATGTAAAAGAGTGTCATATTTCATTTGTAGAATTCAATACTTCGAAGTTTCAGTCTGTATGACTGGTGACACTAATATGTGTGGTTGAAATTTAAAATAACTTTATTGATTTGTGTGTAGAATATTTTATTGAATGAATATGTGGATGAGATTATTTATTGTAAAAAACAGAGTGTAAAAATAGTAGACAAACAGGGGCTAAGTTATGGAGAATTTTTTTGTTCTGCTTACGTATATTACACATAAAAGAAATAGAAAACACTTGCAATAATAAATACTAATTACGTGCTAATTACCTTTTTATTTTTATTTGACTGCCACGTGAATTTTCAATTAACAAATCATCAAGTTTTTAATTGGATAGCTTGATTCTAACGAAATACAAACTAGGTGAGTTTGTAAGTCTCCACTATCAAAATAAATCCGCTTGCGACATAATTTTGCAGTCAACAAGTTTTCAATCGGTAAAGCACATAGACGATATTTATCTTATAAAAACACAACATTTTAAACATAAAGTACATATTTGGAATGCCTAATAACTCAAAAAGAGTTTTTTTTTTTTTTTTTTTCATTTACTTATTTGATACCGTATATTCCTGTTCAATCCAATACATTAAACAATCACACTACATATACATCTTGTTTTACATATTGTGTTGTGTCGAGTGTCGATACATTATTCAACAGTTTTTAAAAATGACGCTTTTTCGCTCAACATTTTTTGAATTCACACATAATATAGATCATGATGTAATCCATAAAATTTATGTACCCTTATCATAATTATATACCCACCAAATATGGGATAAGCCCATGTTTGGACAACATTCTCATTTTTATTATCATTTTTAACCACATATTCTTCAATAAAATAATATTTTTCATCACATTAATAATTTTTCATTCTTTTTTAACCACATATTCACCATCAAATTACAAAAAAATATATTTTCACTCAAAAAATGTGTATCAAACACACACTATGCATAAGAGGAGTTGTTAACTGGAAAAGCCCCAAAATGTGACTAAAAGTTAGCTTCCAAGTCTATTATAGGAAATTGTGGTGTTGGAATCGTTGAGTGGGGTCAGAATTAAAGGTCTACACAGTTCCACGTTATTCCCCTGCAATTTTTTTTATTTTTATTTTTTTATTTGGTAGTTGCTTCATTAATAGAATTATAGAACCACAATATTATTCGTTGAAAAATAAAATTAAAAATAATAAAACCAAGTATTATGTTGTAGATCACACTAGAGACGAGTTCACCTTGCAAGCTTGTTTGGGTTTCATTATAAGTTAGTTAAACTATACGATAGAATGAAAGGTAAAATAAATGAGTAATAATCGTGAGTCATACGAAATTTATGATTAAAATTAAATTTTAATTTTGACATTTAATTATAAAGGAGATTACAATGAAAGATATATTTACTTTTATACGGAATAAATTTATTTATTGTATAATAGTTCAATATTAAAAATAATATGCACCAGTTTAAACTCATGTTATTTGAGACTGTCTTATACATATCAACAACTCATAGAGTGTAGATGTTAGAGGATTTACTCTCATCATCTCTTTAGCAGTAGAATTTTGCAACCGTTATACACTCTTTCCTTTGTTTTTTAACATTTCTTCGAGTCATTCTTTCCTTGTGCCAACATCCTTCATTATTATACCATTGTTCATTTACTTTAATTACTTATTCAATTCCAAGTTTCTATTAGCAGAGCTAAATTTTATATAAAACTTGTTTTGTATTACACCAAAATCACGAATTTCGATGATGATCTAAACTAATTTCTCGATAGTTCTAATACTCCCACATGATTTTTCTCAAGCATGTGACGCTCCAACCAGGAACGGATTCAGGACTGGATTACAGGTCGAAATAATACATTAAAAAAAAAAAAGTTGGAATCCGTCCCTGCCTCCAAGTACAGAAAATATCGGTACTACGGAATCGACCATAGAAGCGCTCGATGAAGAGTTGGAAGAAGTAGGCTTGAACAAAGAGAGTAGAGAAAAAANGAATCGACCATAGAAGCGCTCGATGAAGAGTTGGAAGAAGTAGGCTTGAACAAAGAGAGTAGAGAAAAAAAATTTGGTGAGCCAACTTTTGAATTTTGGAAGCATTCCAGGACAAAGAAGATGGTTGAGACTGTAATTATTGTGAAAAGGGCTCCACTGGAAAATAAAATAATTGGCACTACCCAATACGATAGACATTACGAAAAATATCTTGCTTGGGTTGGGACTGTTAATTGGAAATAGACCCGACTTCATTTTAGTTCAAGCGAAGAGGCACATTTCAGAATCCAGAGCAATCCTCGTAAATGTTTAAAGAAGATATATTTGAGGGTCTAATAACGTACTTGAGATGTAGACTCCCGGATAAAAGATAAGATGGCTAGTACAATCAATGAAGATTTTCAATTATTATAAAATTCACCGATTTTTTGGTACACTAACTTTTATATTTGTTACTTTACGTGTATATTTAATTTGTTTTTTTTTAAAAATATTTTATATGTAGAGGTGGCAATCGAATTGAGCGACCGATTATATTTGTTACCTTACATGTATATTTAATTTGTTTTTTTAATATTGTAACGTAGAGGCGGTGATTGAACTAAACGATTCGTCGACTCATAAAAAAGCTACTCGTGAGCCGCTCAGGCTTGTCAAAAGATGAGCCAGAGCCCTGCGTTTTTTACTAGCGGTACGTGGGCGAGCCAAAGAGCTCGCCCAGGCTCGTGGGGCCCATTGCCACCACTATGTACACGAAAAATTCATGTGTGACAATTTTAACTTCACATACAAAGCTCACCCACGAGCCAGGCTCGTGGGGCCCATTGCCCCCACTATGTACACGAAAAATTCATTTGTGAACAATTTTAACTTCGTATGCATATTATAACAACCCCAAGTTCGCCTACACTTTTTTTTATATATATATGCAGATTTTTGTATATTCATTATAAATCTCGCAGTAAAAGTGCAATTTTCAACAAAAAAATAAAAATAAAAAATTGACGAATTGCGAGTGACTTGCAAACTGGCTGGACTCGCTTGAGCGAGCTCATAGGTCGAATCGATCCCGACAGTCGACGAGCCAACGACTGAGCTCCACTCATAATCTAAGCATACCCCACCACACACGGCTTTCATAGCAACGAAAATCTCCCACTCTTTAGGCCTCCTTTAAAACAGCCATACATCATTCCTCCATTTCCCAAAATTTCACACCTACACTACTGTGTGATTGTCTGTCTCTTCCTCCCTCTACCCACGTAACCTACCCCTACGCCCTCCACCCCACCCAAAATAACAAAACTATTATAATTTATAGCCTCCGTTCCATGTTTATCAATATTCTATATATACACACACCCAACGATTTTGCATGAACCTTCTTGTTTTTTCAAGACATGGGTTTGCAGAACCAGCTCTCCGACGTATCATCCGAATCAATCCTAGTGCTCCTCATTGTGCTCATCGGAAAAACCGCACGTTATCTTCGATCCCTTTTGTTCACTATATTGCATAACCTGGGGTTCATTTTACCCCGCTTCGACTCTAATCGGCAGTTTGAAAATTCTTCTTACGACGTCGTTGGGTCTGGTCTGGCCGGCCTTATTTTCCTCTGCGAGCAATTGAATCTGAACCGTGTGTTTTCCTATACGAACCAATCCAACGGCTGTGAGGGTGCCGATTTGATTTGTGTGGTGTGCTTGAACCAGCTGGGTGAAGGAGATCATGTGCGTAAGTTAGCCTGCCGCCACGTCTTTCACAAGGAATGCTTCGATGGATGGCTCGAGCACTTCAACTTCAACTGCCCACTCTGCCGGACGCCTCTAGTTTCCGATGAGCGCGTGGAACTCGCGGAGCGGCGAGTGACCGGGGACGTTCTCGCGTGGTTCCCTCCTCAATGACCCTTGCTGCATAGCGCGTGGTAAGAATGAGTTTATGCACACCGGCCTTTTTTGAGTGATTTTGGACTCTCTTATGTTTTCACCTTTTCCTGGACGTTTAAAGCTTTGGTGGCAGTTTTGACCTTTCACTTTTTTTTTTCATTTTTTTTTTGGGTTAATCTCTTCCTTTTTTTTGTGTAGGTTTTTTTTTTGGGGGTTTCCTCTCAAGTCTTGAATTCCCTAAAAATGACTTTTATCCAACTACTACTGTAATTTTAGTGCTTTATGCAATTCCTATTTTACCCCTGAATAATAAGAAGGACCTCTTATTACATTGAGTCACTTGATCTGATGATTATATTGGTATTTAACAATATGAAATATTTTTGTTAGTATCAAAACTTGTGGTAAAGAGTAATGCCTACGTAGTCAATTGGTGCTAAAATTATGATGATTAAATGACATTGATTGATAAGATAATAAATAAGACTCGATATATCTACATTTGAATTGTTTTCAATTAATGACATTTAAAACTCTCATTTAGCATTAGTCTTGTTACATGGGATTATTCCGTGTTAAATGACAACAAAATATTTACTGTCATAGTATGATTTTAACCTTGTGACAATTCAGGCGTTCGAGTAACAACAAACACACTAAATCCCAGTTTAACAATCATTATTTCAAAACTTTTTTTTTTGACATACTTATTCTCATTTTTCAACCACATTTACCCGGTAAAATATTCTGCACATAATTTCAGAATTTGTTCTTATTTTTTTAATTACACATTTTTTAAAAAACTCTCTGTTCAAAACTCCATTTTACTCGTATAATGATTGTAAAATAGGGGCTAAATGAGGATGTGACTCTTTCGGTACAATTTGTACACATGGAATGAAATTCCTTTAGAAAAAACAATTATGTTACATCTACATTCTCTTTTACCCCTTTATTTACACTATTATTCATGACAATATCTACACTCTTGATTTTCAATTCATCTATCATATCATTGCATAAATTTTCTTAACGTGGGAGAGGATGTCATCTTTGTTGTCAACAACGATGTACATTTAACTTAATTTAGGAAAATAAAGAAAGAAAGAAAGAGAGAGGCGGCCTACATTAGGAAAAGACCAATTGCAAGAAGATTGAGTGTGTCAAGTTGGTTGATGTGAAGTCTTTTGATGATATTGACATTAGTCGTATGTAATGTACCTGTCCTGTCTATATTTGGTCCGGTCCCCCACCAAAAATTGGTTCCGATCTCTTTATTGTGTAATCAAATTTTGTGGCTGCCCTACTGGTCCCCCACCAAAAATTGGTTCTGATCTCTTTATTGTGTAATCGAATTTTGTGGCTGCCATACTCGCCTTCATCTACCTTTCATTCATTATGGGTGTGTTTGAGATACATTATTTTGGAAGAATATATTCTGCAATAGTAGATTGATAGAGAATATGTGGTTAAAAAAAAAGTTATTGACGTGATGGAAAATATTATTTTATTGAAGAATGTGTCGTTGAAAATGAGTAGAAAAATAAAAATAAAAACTATATTACAAATTCAGGAGTTGGAAAAAATGTCCCGTTCATTGAATTGAATCGAAAAAGAATACATTTAACAAAATTCACCATTTGAAAAAACAATATCAAATCTAAACAAATTTGGACAGCTAATAATGGATCGGATTAATTTAATCCTGGAAAAAATACACATGTACCATAGTTTAAATATACACTTTCAAATTTAAGAAACTTATGAAATTATTTTAAAAATCACAATAACATACAATTTATGATCACAATTACGTATTAGCCCTTGTTTGTTTGACATTATTTTAACATAAAAATGATTTTTTGGACCATTTTTTTCAAATTTGTGGGTCTCACCCTGAGAGAGAACAGTAAAAAAATGGCAGCTGAACCCCTCCCCAACGATCATAATTCTATTAGGAATGGCAAAAAAACAGGAGCTAAGTCACAAATCATACATCACAATCACAAAAATATAAAATGTGAGTCACAATTATAAATTTAGCTACAAAACACATTTTTATAAATCAAAACTTATTTATTGATAACAAATTACTCATTTTATTAATTAGAATTATTCAAATAATTAATCGCAAATGCTCTTTATCCCACACTACTCCACTCGAATCCACCACCACCAATACCACCCAAACGTCACTACCACTTTATCACCACTCGACCATTGCCTCACCAACAACCACCACCTCCACACCCAGCACACCACCGACGCCTCTACCTCCACATCCAGCACACCACTCCTCACCACCACCGCACAACCAGAAATACAGTGTTACCACCACGACCACCTACACTACCACCACTACCACATAGCTTTGCGACCACACACATCGCGCCACCAGCACTAGCACTATCGTACCACTAGCATTGGACCACTACCCATGCAGATCTTACACTATACCATCACCATTGCTACGTAGATCTGCAACACACCACCACACAAAACATCACATTATAACCGATTTCTCGTCTCCACCATTGATTGTGGCAAAAGTTGGTGGGTGCAACATGACGTATTGAGAGAGAAAACAGAGAGAGTGAGTGAGATTAAGGGCGAGGGCACGTGAGTGAGGGTAGGGTAGGATGGGGTGGGTGTACCTAATTTTTGAAAGAAAAAACTTTGTATCTTATTATTGAAATAAGAAGTAAAAAAGTAGGTTTGTGTGTAATTTCCTCTTTAATATAGGTAAGGATATGGGTTTACTGATCATTTTTGTCATGGGGCTTTTTTGAAGAGCTTTTAGGGCCCATTTGGTAGGATTAAGGTACTATCTTCGGAAAACTCTTCTACAAGGAGTAGAACGAGCCCTTAAGAATGTTTCCGAGATCTTTAATTTGTAGCGTGCACTACTAGCTCCAATATTCTTTTTCTGCAACCTCCATGGTAGAAAGTCCAATTGGACAGACAACTAGAGGAAGTAAGTCTGCCCAATCTCTTTTTCAGCAGCCTCCATAGTAGAAAGTCCAATTAGTCAGACAACTAGAGGAAGTAAGTCCATTGAGGCCCAATTCAGTTTTTCTCATTTCAGATCCCTAAATTAAGACCCAACTCAATTTAGCCCAATCTGTGTTGCAGAAACATGACCAATCCTTCATTCGGTCCATGGCCATCCTAATGCGTTTATTAGATGAAACCAATGGGGGTACGGTACATTTCTTGATTATAAACATTTCCTTTGTAAACATTTAAAATGGGATAATGCTAGCACAGTAAAACTTCGATAAATGAATGTTTGATAAATTAATAATCTCCTAAATAATAAAATTCTTCATTTGTGACTTGTGTCTGTGTACTAAATTAATAGCCCTGTTAAATACATAAGACAACAATTTTTTTTTTAAAAAAAATCCTCTAAGGTCAACGAATATATAAAATAATAACGGCTTAAATTCAAAAAAGTTCCTACTATTTAAATACGTAGGATAATAATCTTTTTAAAAAAATCCTCTAAGGTCTAACTGATATATAAAATAATAACGACTTAAATTCAGAAAAGTTCCTACTAATACAAATTAACAATTTTTAGTTTGACAACATTTTTTTCAATTCGCCTCTTTTTCAAAGAATAATGTTATTTAACACAACGAGTGCTCAGTACTATTTAACTGGTGTTATGTGATAGACTCAATGAAAAGTAGAATTAAGTGATTCATTCAATTACACCTCTCATTCAACGTCACATTAGTGCTACATAGAGTGGTGTTGAATAACCTTACCATTTTTCAAAATATACATTAAAGTCTTTTGCTTTTTCTTTGCACCAAAATCAAATAACTTGAATGATTAATCTTCCAAGAAATTAAACTTTGAAATTAATGCATGTACATTAATATTTTCTCTTTAATGCAGGTATATGTATGGCTTTTTGTGTGTTTACGGATTAAATTTTGATTTTCACCATATTCCTTTTATTAAATTTTATTTTAACATGTGTTATGGTAAAATATA
Source organism: Fraxinus floribunda (assembly GCA_903798395.1). NCBI lineage: Eukaryota > Viridiplantae > Streptophyta > Magnoliopsida > Lamiales > Oleaceae > Fraxinus > Fraxinus floribunda. The sequence continues at coordinate 635 of CAIGRS010154781.1, read as the reverse complement.
ATACAAGTTATAAAAATATAAAACTCTATAAATTAATAAATTAATCATTTATCGATAAATTAATACCAATTTCTTTAGAGATGGCTGTCAATAGACCCTTAGGAGCTTTACCTCGTCTTTCCTCCGTATCTCCCTCAAATATGTAAGTATCGACATTTTGGTATATTGAAGTGGACAATCGAGTATTGTGTACCGAGTATTTCCTATTAGTTTAATTCCACATTCCTTTAGATCTGTCTCTATGCCTTTACTACTTCGACATTGGATCTCATTAGTTTTCGTTTGGCATAGGCAAAAGGACTAATGGCATTATTGGGAATGATTGTTAAGTAGATAGGAAATTGGGGGACTAATGATAGGTTCTTCATACTTCATTGTAATCAATCATATGAATCTGTGATTGTGTGTGTGATGCTGTAGACTCTAGAACTTCTAGCTGAATTAGATGTTTTGGAAGAGGAGGTTGTTTGACTCGAGGAAAATTGTGTATTTTAGACAAGGTCACTCTCAAGAAGTTGTTTCCATAGCCTCTCAGACGAATTTAGAGGATTCGATCGGTTCATTCAGTAATTCGTTGATTACTACTACGAGAAAAAGTCACTCAAGATCTTATCTGATGTAGGGGGAAGCGTATA
>CAIGRS010154727.1:6421-40207 GCA_903798395.1 Fraxinus floribunda | reverse complement strand
TAAGCAAATCCCCCTAGAATAAAGGCTAGTTAACCAAAAACTATTGAGACGGACTATTTTAACAAACATTATTGTTGACTAGCCCATTTAAGCAAATCCCCCTAAAAAAATTAGGATTATTCTAGTGGTACGTTAGGCTTTACGTACCCATAGCACCACCCAAAAAATTATTCATTCCAAAAAATAATTCTATTTCTTGGAAGCTAAAAGTGAAGTATAAGGTTAGTAGTAAAATGTCTTCATAACTGCACCCACCCTTTTTCTTTTTATTCAGCGATTCAAGCTTTAAGGACGCCCAAGGAATTGTCTTTCACGCCATCGACAAATTTAGGTGCTTTGGTTTCGGGCTTTCTTTTTCTTTTTCCAGTTTTGTTCTTTTTCATATCCAGTTTCTGCTCTGTGTGCTTTAAGCTTTCAATTGTTCATTTACTTAACTTTTGGTCGATTGCAGTTGCTTTCTGTATATTTCACTCCTTTTATTGAATTCTTTTGAATTTCATGTTGTGGGGTTAAGGGTAACAATTGAAATCCCGCATTGTGAAAACATCAACTAACATAAAGAGCTTCGGCAACTCTCTTAACAAGATTGACCTTTCAAGAAGGAATCTAATATTCAATAATTGGTGAATGTATGAAACAAATTTGTATTGGGAAAAAACGACTTGAATTTGTTCGGTGAAATGTGTGGTAGGCAGAGAATATTAGGCGCCATTTGAACATATGATTTGTTTTATTAAGTAAACTGATGACATTGCTTGTAACACTATACGAGATTTATGTCCTCAAAATTTCAGTTTGTCGATGCATAATAAGGTAATGGTTATTATTGTGCAAGTTATTGATCAAAGATTAATTTATGTTTCTCAAACTAGTTGTATATTGCCTGCGATTTGTTTTTCAATTAGCTTAAGTCATAGTCTTTGATGCTCTTGTTTTCGCTTTTCTTACTTTAATTTGTTTCATTCCTTCACAAGGACAAAATGGTGAACCATGAATATTTGTTAATTTTCCATTTGCAGATTGATTGTTCCTGCCTCTTCCACTCATGCCAGATGGCTAATTCTGTTTTAAGAATGTTCCTGAGATTCCCAAGTAGTAATAATTGCAGTTTCACAAAATCTGCTGCTACCTCATGGTGTTATTACAACAGTTTTTATCAAAACTATTCAGGCTACCTTTTCATGAGAAATTCGAAACCAAGAGGGTGGTCGGTAATCAGAACTAGTACGCGTGAAGCTAAGTTTAAGTTCTCGACTAATTCCTGTTCCAGTTCTTTAAGTAGTAATTCCAGTACTTGTGAGACTGATGTTGGCCGAGAGTATCTGATGATGACCGATGATCAACTAATAAGTCAGTGCGAGGTAGATACTTTCAAGGCATCAGGACCGGGAGGACAACACCGTAACAAGCGTGAGTCTGCTGTGCGTCTGAAGCACCTTCCAACTGGTGTTGTTGCTCAGGTTCATTCAAATATCCTAGAATCTTGAATCCTTGTTTTTTTCATGGTGTATATGTGTTAATAAACTACAATCAGACAGGCTGTGGAGGATAGATCACAACACAAAAATCGTGCTTCAGCCCTTGGTCGCTTGCGTACGCTTTTAGCTCTTAAAGGTGTGCATAATCTGCTACCTTCTGTCAATTATCAATGAACCTTATTTTACTTGTAAGGAGAACCAATGCAACTTTTGCTTGAACTTTAAAGTAGTTCCAATTTTTCTTCAAGCTAAAGACTGAAGCGGGATTTTTCTTTTAAGCTAGTGAGGAATACCGTGGATCTTGATGCATACGTCCCTCCTCCGGAACTTGTGCAAATTCTTCCTGCAAAATCAACTGTAAGGGGATCATACCAAGGTCCTCAGATTGGACCAAATAACCAAAAATTTGTTATGGTCTGCCTTCTTATCCTTTTTAGCACTTCTTTTGAGACTATACTATTTTTATGGTGTTTTATTTATTTCTCAAAACCCTGTTTATTCTGCAGGGAATGCAGGCTTTACTAGACCTAATTTTTGCAGTCGAGGGGTCTGTGGCAGATGCTTCAAAGAAGTTAGGGTACATTAAATTGAATTCCTAATCAGTTGTTATGCTCAATTGCTAATAGTAACCAAGCTCTTCTCGCACAATATACTCTTTTTGACTACCAAATTACAGGTTGAGCACGGGGGCGTTATCACGGTTAATTTTATCTGATGATTCTCTTCGAATGGCGGTGAATGAATTAAGGGCTAGTAAGGTAAAACTGAGCATCTGACATCTAGTCATCTACTTTTGTCGATTCATTGGCTCTGCAGTGTGGTACCTGTTTATTGCTGGCTGTATCAGTGGGTTCTACATTCTGGAAATGTAGAAAATGAGCTTGAGGGAATGTGATGAAAAATAATAATTTTATTTACGTGTTTTGAGTCTCTCTCTCTCTCTCCCTCCAAGCGATATGAAAAAATCTAGTCATAGTTTCTGGGATCAATTATTCGTAAAGATGGAGTGATGATGTGATATATGGGTTCAAGATGGAGTGATGATGTGATGTATGGGTTCACATGCAATGTGGAAAAATATGATTGATGTATTTTTGGGCATTTTTAGGAAGTGTTTATAATCGGTTTAAATTATAAATAGATAGAAATGAGTGGTGGATAAATAGGTAGTATTTGTGGGGCTTATGGAATGTGTGGATAAAAATTTGTTTGACCATAAGTGTTTATAAACTCGCTTGCCTAACAAGCTTTAGTAAAACATCAAATATGATAAAATACCAAGTTTCATGCCATTAAAACCAATGAAGAAAAATGAGCATAGAAGGAACTGCTTAAAAAGTAATTTCTCTAAAATGAAGTTCTTGTGGATCCAAAAGAACAATAGAATCAGAATAATAATAAATTAAGCAATTACCACGAGCATAGATTGATGAAGTACAATATTTGAGGATTGATTCAAAAATTAGTTTTGAGCACATTCGACTATGTTCAATAAATGTACGTTTTGTCAAAGACCAAAAACATGATCTTTAAAGAAATGACATGATATCTTGTTCATTAACTATCCCTATTTAAACATGAACAAACATTTCTAGTTGGGTCCTAGATTTCAACTAAGGCCCTGTTTGATAGGCCAAAATTTTTCATGGAAGATGGAAATTATCCCACATTTTCCACTTTTTAGCTTGTTTGATAGAAAAAAATTTCTTGGCAATTCATTTTCTCACCTGGCCTCACGTGACCCTTAATTCTACAAAATTGAGGAATTGAAATTCCCATGATTGAGCTAGTTTTTTATTTTCTTGGCAAGGGAGAAAACATTATTTACACTCTTGAATTTTTAAATCATAATTTTTCTTTACACTATCCAATTTTTGCATTTTCTATTCCCAAAAATCACTTCTTATCACAAAGTACATTTTTTTATTTTTACACTATTCAATTTTAAATTTCAACATTTTCATGCCGAAAATTATACCAATCAAACACAATTAATTGACAATTCCTAGTAAAACAAGTTCTAGGCAATTCAATCACCTGAAATTCGTTTTCTTTCCACCCAAATTTCATTCTTGCAATCAAACGGACCCTAATGAGGTCGTGATGGTGCCTCGGCTTTGTATGTGCAATGTTCATATTTTTGTTTGGATGGAATGAGGTATTGATTTGTATATTAGCTTAGGGTAATTGAAAAAAGCAAATAACTAGACTAATGGAAATTGCAACTTTCTGATGGAATTCCGCAGGGTATGAAGCCTCTTAAATAGGAATTGCTGGTAGCAATCAAAATGTTTAAGGTACTATTTGCTTTTAAAATGTGATTTCCTCTTCTTAATGATTATTCATTTGTATTCTATATATTACATCCTGAGATAATGTCTAGGTGCCAACGCTTTCCTTAGCAGAGGAAAACGAAGGGCCTTTTTTGGATAGCTTCTACCACTATTTTTTTTTTGTAGAAGAGCTCTGAGAAATCACTTTGGATCAACTTTTTCTAAAAACTCTTATAACCAGACAAACCACTTTCAAAAAATTATTCAAACAAGCGCAAAAGCAGCTATATAGTCTCAGCAACAACTTTTGACTTTTCAAAAGCCCGGCCAGACGGGCCATAATAATATTGATGTTTTCTCAAAAAGGGCGAAACAATCATAAAGTTTTCATTTGAACTTTTAACAAATAGCAACTGCATTTTCTGTCAGGCTTACTGGCCTTTCATGAATTTGGGGTTTCAGCTATTGAATATGAAATATTTGAGGTTTAAAGTATTTGCACGAAGACACTTGTTTAAGATTTTTTACTTTTTGTTTTCTTATCTTAAATTTCGGATTGGTTGATGAAGTATAAGAATTATCTACTTAAGATTGTACTGGAAGATGGATGCAAATTTCAAATGTATGGTTGTGAAGAAAATGTTGATAACATATATTTTTTGAACAAAGGATTTGTCTGTTGATGTTTTACTCAAATTGGTATGAAAATTGAAATATCGTTAAATTATAAGTGATCTAATATCCTTGAATTCGTAGGTGTGTCTGTCGTTTCTGATTACCTCATAAGTGCTAGATAGACGCTGAGTTTTGTGAAGGTAAGAGTTCTTGAAATGCCAACAAGAACCGAGTCTCGTGTCTATAAGAACTTTTTTTCTTACATATACTTGCATTAAATTATTGTTGTTATTCCTGTTCTCAGAATAAAAACACTTGTTTGATACCTGCAGGAAGTTGACATGAATTCCCTCGTAAACGGGTCATTTTCAAAGTTGAAGTAAACGAAATGGATCGTATTATTTTCAGTTTGTTATTATTCTCCACAAGTGCATCAGAGATTTTCAACACAGTTTTTAGGAATGCAATTGAGAGAAACAGTTGGAAGGAAATAGGTTCGACTTTTCCTAGTTGACTCCTTTTCCATCTCTAGTTGATTACTAAGTACTTTTTCTGTAAGATTGTCTTGAATCAATACTGTACAGCATAATGAATTTGATATGATGTTGAGCATGGTGACATACTGACATTGATTTAAATGAAAAGGATATATTCATTTGTTAAAATTTCTTGGTTGTATTGGTCTTTTCAGTAACACTACAGGCTTATTATAAAAAGTTGTAAAGCGGGCAAGTTGCCTTTGGTGAGGTTCAGCGTGGCCAGCCTATAGGCCCATGCCCGACCTCTCATTTTCATGCCAGGCCAGACTGGCCGAGTTCGTGCAGGAAAATGCGATGCACAGTCTCCATAAGCCCCCGTTTCTATATTTGATCAATATCCAACTGTTATTTGTTCATGATCCCATGAAAACGACTCTACTATGCCACAAGTTGGCAAAATCATTCTTAACAAATAACGAGTTCGCAATAAATAGGTTAAGAAGAAGCTATGTGCCCTATTGTCTCATGGGTCAAACACCCAACCACCATCCCCAGTTCTTCCTAGAATAAGCAACTCATCAGAAATAGGTTGTTTTCCGTGCAAAAAAACACTTGCAACTGTAAAACAAAAACACTGCTTACCATCTTACATTAACCTCATATACACAAGTGAACTACAGAGTGCATATTAGTTTTCCTCGAGTCGCTAGATCTCAAGGCTAATAACATCTCAAACGTTGCATAAGATGCATTAAACAATATTTACAGTACTTGGGTTTCTGAACACGAGTATGCAAAAGCTAAGACTATACATCATCATCATCATCATCACCACCAACACCACCACTAGTATCCTCCTTGTATATATGCATTCAATCGGTTCAACTCATCACGATGCTCGCTCACCACAGCACGAACAACGTCCCCAATCGATACCATGCCAATCATTCCACTGTCATTAATCACTGGAATGTGCCTGATACGGTTATCTGATAATCAGAGGAGAAAAGTAAATCGGCACTTAGATCAAATCTCAATTGCCTGCTTTTTTATTCTTAACTATTTTTCCTAATTTTGGAAATCATTGGTTCCCAACAGCATCTGAGTCTCAAAATCGTTAGCACCAATAAAATATTGGTGAAGAAAATCTAAACTCATAAAGTGGACGAATAAAGGGAACTTGACGACTAAACAGAGATTTCAACAGTTTTTGCCATCGATAACTGATTATGCCACAGTAATGAAAGGAGATTAGACGTCAACTTGCTACTCAAGCAATAGGTTGCGTTGCGGACCAATAGTGCAATTTTCCCTTTACTTTTTTAAGTCTTAAAATGAGGAGACTTATACCTGTCATTAGTTGCATTGCCCTCAAAACTTTGGTTTCTGGGGTCACTGTAATAAGCTTATTCTGCAATCAGATATCAGTGTTTCAAAATCTCTTGCATTTCAGTCCAATGACAGGCACAAAAAGGGCCAAATTCCGGCACTGAAAATAAAATATTTAAAAAAATTCAATTGAAAGTATACCTCTTCAGTCATAATGTCTCCAACCTTCGTCGACTTTGATGACCTTCCCTGTACGATTATTTTCCTGAGATAATCTGGACTAACAAAATATTGTCAAAAGGCGGCAATACAGACTATATGCTTCTTAAACCAAATATTAAAGTCAGCAAAAATTTATTTCCCAAAAAAACTCAAATTTGCAAGTATTTTCTGTTCCATCTGTTTAAGCAAAGCACTGATGTAAGGCATTGGATTGCTTGTATGGAAGATATAATCTAATGTGGAAGTAACTTGTGGTGTTAACAATTTCAAAAGTACTACAGAAGTGCATCCACCTCTTTCAGTGATAATTCCAGCAATCGACTTCTGCTCCCCGGGTTTGACAACCACCAATGCTCCAACATTGTGCTGTGTCATCTGCAGCGGACGCAATACAGGAATCCTCAGATTAAGTTATAGTCACTTTTCAAAAGAACGTGTAATGTCATTCATTAAGCCATATTCCCTTCTTACGACAGTAATAATAAACAGAATGAATTCAAAAAAAGCAAAACAAACAAAAAGATTTAAAATTATTCACCCTCAACCTGAGAACTATGTCAACTTGCACACACAAAACCGACCCACCCCCTAAAATCCTTTCTATGTAAGGAAACCTTACACATATATGAAATAGTCATATACTCATGATAAAAACTTTGCAGTCAAAGGGATAAGTGTACAGTATCAGGTTCTACACAGTCCAACAAGAGAAAGGCATCAAGAGAAGCAAGATTCTGATGCCTTACCGACTTCACTGCATCATACACAGTATCATCAGTTGTGCACCAGAGCCAGGACCCATCTGCTTTTTTCCCTTTAGCTTTCAAAATGTCAGCAATTTTGGTGCTCTCAAAACCATGCTCTTCTATATGAGCAGCCGAAACTGTCTCATGACGTACAAACATAAGAGGCCGCATGGCTGGAGTCACTAAACGCAAGTGCTTCAGAACAGCATTCTTGAGCACATTCCCGTGTGAGAAGATTGCTTGTATTCCTCCTTGCATTTTGCCTAAACAGAAAGAACATAATTAAGTAAACATCAAGTTGATTCGATTCCCTTGATATGATAAATAAACCAACTCTTTAGCAAATGACCGTTATATACATTTTTAAGCAACTATCAAAATACAATATACACTGACTAGATAAACTATTTGATCTAACTTCAGCCAAAATGGATTTTAAAGACCCAAATTTTGTTAACCGAAAGAAGAAAATTATGTGGTATCAACTATCAACTATCATTATCAACAAAGAGACTCGTTTCAATAATCCCGAGTATCGCTGAGAAACCTGAGACAAACCATTGGTACAGAATATTTAAACACTAATATTTCTATCCCTGTCACTCTTAATTAGCTATAAAATCAGTATTCCTTCCATTCCTAGATGGACGCTAAAATTTCATCATCTTCACTTGTATTGCAAATATCAGAGCACTAGTTTTCATGTAAAACAGACTTGAGCACCTTACTGATCAGCCCATGTTCGGTTCAACTAAAAAAATCAATTAATTTTACCCACAGCCACAACTTTTCAACTATACATTCCATCAATTTTCATCAAAATCTACGAAAAATCTGGTTTTTATCTAAAGCAAACATGACTAGTGAACAAAGATAACAACATCCAATATTTATAGTGTTTTGTCCTCAATGGAAGTTCATAAAAGCAAAATCAAACAAATTTATTGAACGTCTGTCAAAAATGTAAGTGAACCACTTCTAATAAGCAGAACTTGAACCATCCAACTATTTGGTATCCAAATCATTGAATCATCACTTCTTGAACCCATATATAAGAATCAAAGACTTCCATATCAGAAAACTGCGAATAATTTTTCAAGAATCCAAAGACCCGTTGTCCTTCACAACTATGTCGCATACATCTATGAACAAAACAAGCTTACCTGGGTTTATTTTCTTGAACTTGCTTCTACTTCGTCGAGATTAAAAGGTGACAAAAACTATGAACACTTTTTCTTTTTCTTTTCAAGGTTAAAATCTGCCCCTGGTGGCCAACTTTATCCACTTGCAATTTATTCATCCAATTTGGCACTCTGATTTATGTAGATATTGGCTTCTGTCACTTCAAAGGACAATCTTTGTCTGTGACTGTGTCTGAATAATAATGCATTTGATACCTTTTCCTATTCGTGGATTTTAATATATATTCTATATAGGACTAATCAAAATAAATATAAAATTCGATAAAGATAAGGATGGGAACTGTACAAGAAATTAGGAAAGGAGGTTTGAACTTGTCTGTAGAATTAAGTAATAAATTGATGGGCCAACTTATGAATGCTTTATTTATTAAATAAAAATTAATTTGCTACTCCAAATCTGTGGGTCCCGTAATCCATTTCCTCATTATCACGTTGAAATTAACTTGAGAAAAAGGATGTTTTATAGATATGTTAATTTCCCATATCTAGTCACGTTCGATAGAAATTAAAAGCAATTTTTTAATAAATTTTGATAAAAACCAATAAAATATATAGCTAAAAAATTATGAACTTTATGAAATGTGTAATTAAAATTAAGTATTGACTTTAACTTAAAATTTTAATCGAATTTTAATCCAAATCAAATGAGGACTCAAATGAAAATGTTGTATGTCTTTGTTTGGACTCATACACGCATTTTCAAAAGTAAACGTTATCCATGTAAATTGAACAAAGGTATACCAAAAATATAAAATTTAAATTTGACAATTAAAAGGATACTCTGGACACATTTTGTAGGTTAATCAGAAGTAACTTTCATAGAACTCTACAAAAAGCAAAAATCGTAGCATACAGGTCCTATCTATTTCTTGATTTCTCACTCCGTGAAGACGTCCTACATCCCTTTGTGACAAATACATTCAATACGAGTAATATTCATTACCCCATTTGAACAATTCATGCACAACATGGATCAACTCTTGCAACCCTAAGAACCCGTTCGAGCTCCCACAAAATAAGCAAACATTTTTTCTTTCACGCTACAAAGACTTGGTTAAACAAACTCCTCAATAGAATGTCCATTTAGCAATACTCGAAAGCAAGACAAACTGCGAAACGCCAGTCCAAGGAAGAGATGTTCACTTCGAAAAAGAAGAAATAAAAGGCAAAGTTGTTGCCTCCCATCAGTAACAGCGATAATATTCGAACGATCCATCCAAAGTGAGAAGAAATTCAAAATGTTATCATGGCTTCTCTCATTACTCCATGGCTTTTACCCTTTAAAATAATACTCTCAACAAAGCAGCAATAAGTATAATAAATATGCAAGGCAACTTCTTATTTATGCACCCATAACAAATTAATAGATATCTTTTTTCTGTAATATAATAAAATCGACAGTTCTGCAGGAGAATCTAACAAATCTTTCCAAGTTGCAAAATCAACTACAGGTGATTCTAAACACATCGTAGCAGAGCTGTGCTGTCCTCGAAAAAAGTATAAAACTGATTCTCGCTTACTCATCACAAGTGGAGACAAATTCCCTCATAACGATGCTCTTCCAACAATAAGCTTATATTGAAAATACGGAATGGCTAGGCGTTCTAATTTATTCTCCCACCGTCAGTCCAAACCCAAACTTGTAATCTTTCTTCCGATGATCTATCTGCAGGACATAGTTGTTGTACACGAAACGAAATAAAGTGAGAATTTGATACTTGAAAAATAAAAACTCTTCAGGTTCATGGCACAATATCATCTACAAGGTCAGGAATCAAGCAACTCATTCTCAGGTAAATGACCTACAAATGTGAGGTTGCACGTACATGTGCACATTGCCTAATTAATTATATAAAGGACCCGGTATTACTTCTGCACTCTTAGAATGAAATGAATTGATCTATAAATAAAAGGATGCCAAAATGCAAAGAGAGGAAGGAAAGATTGGTTGTACGAAGACACCCGCTTTCTTCTCAAGGTAAGATAAAGGCCAGGCATGCTGGGCAGGAAGAAATAAGTAGCTGGTCGAAGGTTTAGAAAATTGCAATTCATACGACTGGCTATATATAACTGTTGACTTCCAGTTTTTGGAGAAAAAGATGAAATGGGAATACAGTTCAGCTATGTGAATTAGACAGAAGTGTCTTCTCATGAGTTGATACTTACCTCTGCAGAAAGAATAAAATTAAGACCCATGTTTAATCGCTCTTCCAGAAGAGCAGCCACACAACCATTAGAATCAATCTTTCCTCTTAGACGACACTGTCAGATAAATGAGGAAAATTGGTCATACATTAGGTAGCACAAGGACTCAGAATCAGTTGATATTAAAGAACTAGTCTAGACAATTGGGACTGATACATTTCAAATACACTATGAAAATGATGTTTACTAAGGAAGCAATTGAATCTCCTTACCGTATATCATATCTGAAGTACATAACAAGGTAATATATTTTCTTAAAGATGAAAATAATCCATCAGAATGGAAAATTCCCAGAGTTCTAACAACAAAAAACATAGTGGATATTAACTTTCACATTTTTAAGTTTAACTATTTCATTTGTCGTGGATGAGAATACTCATCAAATTATTTTACATCAATGGTATATTTTACATTATCTGACCACATTGCTGTCTCATTCACAATACGTCAGATCACATAAACTAAGATGAGTGATGATAGACTGATAAAAGGTATGGAACCCTATAAAACATGCAGATTGGAAGTTACCTGCCGAAGGATGTAATCATAACCAAAGCTGGCTGTAACGTCTCTAGACATATAGTTGTACATGAAGTCTGAAGCTAGAGAAACCTACATGTAAGAGAACAACCAAAGAACTGATCAGAAAAGTTGAAAAAGGAATCGAACGAATTGAAAATAACACATACGAAACTACATAATATCTTACAAACTGTCAACTGTTTCACCTTATCAGATACTTTTTGAACATAGCTTAGAGCAACCATACCGGTGCTAGCAACTTGTCCAGTTGCCACCTGCATGTCAAACAACAAATACAATTACACATCAAAAACTGGTCAAGTGTGGTGAAACAAAAGCATTAGCATCAAAATTGAACTATTCAATGGTCAAAGTAAAACGATCCAAGTAGACACTTCTTCCCCTACGATTGTGCAACTAAAGAAGAAATGAAAACTATATTTGCAACGAAGAGGAACACCAACTGATTGAGATCAGGTTAAACATTAAGTGGAATACAAAAAATATTTGAGATGAAGGTGCATAAAATTTTGGGCATGTCTCTTAACAGAAAGACAAGAAACTGTACCATCTTGTCTGTGTTATAGCGGGCAGCATATCCAATGCCAGACTTTCGATGTTGACCAGCCCAGAAGACCTCACCACCCAATGATAAATGAGGGCTCACGCTCTGCAAGTGTACATCAAATTCCATTGATGACTGATTTCTCAAATATAAAAGCTCACCAACATAAATCTTAATAATATATATAAAGGCAAAAGAGTGAAATTCATATATGGCTTGTAACATGCATCTCACAAAAAGTTGGGTAGGCAACCGATCCTACAAAATAATTGCGATTAAGAGTCTGTTTAATTCTCATTAATAGGGAAAAAATGAGCTTTGAATGGTATTTTTAGGAGGACGTGTGGTTAAAATGTAGGGAAAAGTTTTGATATAGATGTAAAGTATTTTATTGTGTGAATGTATGATTGAAAATAATCCCGTAGCAAACCATAAAATAAATTAATGAGTGTCAGACATGCACTAAATATAAAATTCAGAAGATGACAACACAAACTACGGCTGAGCAAGGTCCAATTTTGAAGATAATTAAATCAAACCAAGATCCAATGAAAATCATATAATGGAACCATTGGTTCCAAATGTAATTATGGAACTGAACGGAACGAACCATTCGGTTCCGTACGGGTAATGAGTGAATTTACATTTAATATAGACTAAATTTATATATATGACTGAACCAAACATGTTAAAAGTTCAGTTCATTTCGGATTTTCTGTTCTGGGTACTAGAACCGACAACCAAAACAAACCTACCTGTTCTTGGTTCTAGTAACCGGAAGGTCAAAAACTTAAGTAGTACCAGCCGATTCGGTTCGATCCGGTCAGGTCCCAATCCTACACTTTTGTTAGCAATTTATCAAAAGTGCCAACAAATATTTAGCATGACGATGAAGTAACTACCAACAACCAACTTTCTTCTCTTGTTTCTATTAGCAATGCATGAAAAAGCAGCGTTTCATGACAAGCTCCCAAAGTTATGTACATTATAAAAATCTGTTTTCAATACCTTGATCTAGGAGGCAAGACAGTTTATGGAACACTGTAGAATTCCTGTAGCACTTCATCATTTCATCCAAGTTACTCTAATCCTATGCATTACATCCCCAATATCTTTGGAATTCATTTATTTCTCTCAAGGGTGGCTAGCTAAGGTACTGGTGCATTTCATAAAACAGTCTTGAATAATCTTGCAATAAGGTGTAAATCCTCCTTATGGACTAATGGGAAAAGAACCCAGCACGATTACACAAATATGTCATCTGCTTCAACTGAATACTTGGTGCAATTCAATCTCTCAAAAAATTATCATTCACATAGCGGGTCATAGAGGTCTGCAAATTGTACTTACATACACTATAGAGCCAGTAAGTACATATTTCCATAAATAGAATCTCCAGTTTTCTAGTGCATGTACAAGTATTGAAGATGAAATCAATTACCTGGATGTAACTTGCACCAAATAAGGCTCCATTTCCTAATTGAAATTGAGTCCTATAATCCGATCCCTGTACATAAGTTAAAATGGAGATACAATTAGTTCCTAACTTGTCATTTCAGATGTTACACTGGCATCAATTGCGGTCAACTGTGTGGTGTATGATGCTGCATGCCAGCTACCCATATAGAAGTAAATTACTTACTATGTAGATACAGGGTTTCGCAATAACTGCATAAATCCCTGAAATTCATCCAAACAACCACGTGCTCTCACTTTTGAAGAAGTTAAAATGCTAACCTTATAATCAAAATTGACCATGCCATGTGACATATGTGGCTCATGTGTAAGCTACAGAAGAAATGAACAGATGTCACCAGCTTTTGAACAGTTGTGAATGGAAAAAGATCATTGACTAAATGACAAATAGAATATTGTACTTGAGCATTGCCCTTCAAAGTAAGATTCTCGGTCAAATCACACTTCAATCTTGCATTCAGTCTCCCATCAGTCAATAACCTCCCAAAAAGCATCAACTGCCAAAGAACAAAGAGTGCTCCCATGTGTGAATGAAGCCAACTCGTAAATGCTCAGAATAGTTTTAAGGGAAAATATAAAAACCTTTGGGTCTATGAAGTTAGCACCAAACTCATAGTGAGCAGTGGGAATTTTAATTGTTTCAGATGACTGAGAAGGAATTTCTGTAGGGCCCATCATCACACTGATCAACAGTCAAAAGGCATGTCCAATAATCATTAAGATAAGGACAAGGAGACCCCACCCAAAAAGAATTAGAATAAAAAAGGAACTCGAGTACAGGTAAAAACAATAATATAGTAGCAGGAAAAATACCTGTGACTCAATGAAAATTTCTGATTGAGCCCTTTAGTAAAATCAAAGCGCATCCCTTCAAAAAGTTCTGGCTTGAGAGACACTGCCAATTACATCCAATTAGCATCCAAGACAATTAGCATTTCACCAATAGAATCAAAATTCAAACTATTCATTTAAATCATTAGCAGTCTGATAATAATTTTTAAAACACAAGGAATGGCTCATTATAAATTAAGGGCTTCCAGACTAGCAAGTTCTGAAAAGGTAGAAGGTTAATATCTGATGAGACCTAAGTTATAAAGCCATCACTGTACTTTTAACTCCTCTGACAGGATGACAATTTGATTGCATTTTCTTCATTTGTGTATCAAAAACTAAAGTATATCCATATTCAGTTCTTACTGGCATTTTCAGTATCCTCTATATTAGGAATTTCACCAGCATAAGCATAGTTTAAGCAAAATTGAGTAAACATCACATTCACGAACGTACAGAACCATTCACTGATGCTTCTATAAAATCAATGCAGTGGCATTAATAACCTTTTTATACCTATCAAACTCTCTTGGTTATGAAAGGAAAGTTCATATTTAAAATATTATATTGAGATCCAGAAGATGGTACTGGTAATCTTTATGTGCCAAGAGCAACAACTTATGTTGTGTTTAAAAGCATATGCATCAAATGTCAGCTCACTTAGAAGTGGAGCCAACTCATTACAGGTCCATGAGGCAAATAATATCTCTAGAACAACAATCCTTTATGTAATTGAGAGTTAGACTTCTCTTTGGTTATTTAAGCAATTAATTCCTCCCTACAGCTTTACTCAGTATATTTTCAAGTTACCATTTATTCTTAGCTGCATGGAAAATGCTTGGTTCATTAGCAGAAGAAAAAGAAGCAACTCCATTATACCTTATTTATTTCTACGAGGAAGTGTTTTACATACATATTTATGAATACACCTTTACCCATGGTTCCATACATATTTATGAATACGCCTTTACCCAGGGTTCTCCTTTTGATCCAAACCGATAAAAATGTTTCCCCTAGTATTTGCTCACTGTATTACATGATTCCAACTCAGCCTAGCCATGGACCAGAATGAAATGAATCATTACACAGGCTTGACATTCCAATTAGTTATGATTTAACGCAAAGGGAGAATTAATCCAGTCTATATATTACTGCTCGGCATCACGTAGAAGCAATAAATCCAGAACGGGTGGGAAAGTCGCGAAAATAATATCTAAAGCTGAGATAAAAAAGACAGCATTTAAAATTAAGATTAAAAGAAAATGCACGAACTAAGAGCTTCGCGGTGAATCTCCTCATAGGGAATAGGACAAGGAAGGCTCATGTAATCGACTTTCTGCGGTTCAGCCGCTGCAGGACTAGAACCGGCCGCCGGTGAAGCTGTTGCAGTAGTAGGCGGATTGATAAGTGTAGCCATTTCCGGTTGGAAATTTGACGGTCACGGAGTAGGAGAGTAAAAGAAGAAGAAGAGTGATTTCTTCTTCTTCTTGAGCGGCTGTGTAGCAGTAGAAAGAGAGAAAGCGAATGCAAGTGCGAAAGAGAAAAACCCTTTGCCCCAAGACCAAATACCAAAAACCCACCCGTCTGTGATTTGACCCAGCCCGTTTTCTGAGACACTGTCACGTGCCGCTTCTCGTGGTTGTTTGAATACGAGGATACAATAAACCGACGTGGAATAGATTGGAATCGTTGAGATATTATTTTTTCCTTCTCATTAAAAATTTAAAATATTATTATTTGTATAAACAACACGTATTATTTGTTCAATTATAATACATGTACATTATCTTTTATATCATTATTTATATTATATCACATGACATCAAATTTAAAAATAAATAAATTAATATCTACAATTTTTTGAAAACATGAGTGATGTCAAAAACAATGTACATCGAATAATTTACACTAGTATTATTCTTATTTGTTGGTTGGCATCCATTGTTTCGAGTTGCAGTTTGTCTTAAAACCATATTTGAAAAAGCATCTATTTTTTATAACGCGTTGACAAGATAAAGATATCAAGTTTGGTTGGTTTTTATTTATCATGTCATTTGTAAAAAGAGTTTAATTTTCGTAGTGTCGTAACTTTTTTGTCGAAATGCAAAATTTTAAGTAACAACTATCTCAATTGGTAAATATTTTTCAGGTTTTTTTTTTTTTTCAGCAACTAATGTCCTTGCTTCAGCACAAGGATCTCTTCACTGCTGGTCCCTCTGTAAATCATGCACAGGTTATCCATCACGCTGCCCCTTCCGAGCCTAAGGCTTCTAAAATATTTGGTATACCTCATTGTTTCTCTTCTTTTAGCCAAAAATCTATGTCCTTCACTAGTAAACCTTGGATAATTGACTCAGGTGCTACAAATCACATGATCTGCAGCACTTCTCACTTTTCTTCCATGATTTCAGAAGTCTCATATTCAGTTAAATTACCTAATGGAAATTATATTCCTGTCACTCATTTGGGTAATGTGCAAGTAACAAAAAACATCCTCCTTACTAATGTTTTATGTGTACCAACATTTTCCTTCAATTTACTTTCTGTTAAGAGGCTCACAGATTCACTAACTTGCTGCTTAATTTTCTTGTCAAACTGTTGCTTTATCCAGTACCTTTCCACTTGGACCACGATTGGGATGGGTGAGCTCAAGAATGGCCTCTATCATCTAGTGACAGTGGAAGTACCTCAAAATGCCTTTACAACAACTTTGTCTTCTTTGAATCCTCCTTTTTAATTTGTTTCTGCTTCAGTTGCAGCTGGAAGTTTTATATCTGACCTTTGGCATTGTCACCTTGGTCACCTTTCACGTTCTAGACTAGTTTTAATTGATGATCCTACTGTAAAAGACAGTTTAAATGCTAATATAAATGTTCCTTGTTCTATTTGTCCTATTGCTAAGCAACAAAAGCTCCCATTCCCTGTTAACCACCATAAGCCACTTGCCATGTTTGACATGATACATTGTGACCTTTGGGGACCTTGTTCAACCCCTGCCTATGATGGAACCCGTTATTTCTTGACCATAGTAGATGATTTTTCACGAGCTACTTGGGTTTATCTTATCCAAACTAAGTCTGAAACTAGAAGGTGTATTGAATCCTTTTACAATCTTATTGAAAGCCAATTTCCCACTAAAATCAGGACTCTTCGAAGTGACAATGGTACTGAGTTCCAAATGATAGAATTCTTTAACAAAAAGGGCACTATCCACCAAAGATCGTGCGTGGAGACTCCTCAACAAAATGGAATAGTTGAAAGGAAACACCAACGTATTCTAAATGTGGCTAGATCCTAACGTTTTCAATCTGGTTTGCCCCTTCATTTTTGGAATGATTGCATCCTTACTGCTGTATATCTCATTAATAGAACTCTCACACCTCTTCTTGACAATAAATTACCATATGAATTCTTATTTTCTGTCAAACCTACTTACAATCACCTTCGAATTTTTGGATGCCTTTGTTATGCCACTACCATTACCTATGGCCGTAAGAAGTTTGATCCTAAGGGTAGACAATGCATCTTCTTAGGCTATCCTTTTGGAGTTAAAGGTTACAAACTTCTCGATCTTACCACCAACACTACCTTTGTCTCTAGAAATGTCATTTTTCACGAGCACACCTTTCCTTTCCTTTCACCACAACTTATTCACTCTACTTCAGAAAACACTAGTTCTTCCCCAGTCTTCCCCTATCTTCTTCCTGACCTTTTTGATTATCAACAAGCCAAGGCATCTCAACCTTCACCTGAAAGTATTGCCTCTTCCCCATCACCTCATTCTCCTTAACCTGACCTACGCAGGTCCACGAGAACAAGGGCTACTCCTAGTTACTTACGAGATTTCCATTGTCAACAGGCTACCTTGACTCCCCTATCTCACTCACAGGTTCAGGTATCTCCTAATCATTCCACTTGCTTGTTCCCTTTACACGATTATTTATCATATGATCTTTTCTTTCCTTCATTCAAGGCTTTCTCTTCTTCCATTTCAATCATTGTTGAACCTACCACCTATGCTCAAACAGTAAAAGATCCTGACTGGTGCAATGCCATGGAAAGCTGAATTACATGCCTTAGAACAAAACAATACTTGAGCACTCACTGATCTACCTCCTGGTACGATACCCATTGACTGCAAATATGTTTATAAGGTAAAAAGAAATTCAGATGGCAGTGTGGAACGCTTAAAAGCCCGGTTGGTGGCCAAGGGTTATACCCATTACATTGAAACCTTCTCCCCAGTAGCAAAAATGGTTACTGTCAGGTGCCTTCTTTCCATTGCAGCAGTTCGAGGTTGGCATTTACACCAATTTGATGTCAATAATGCCTTCCTCCATGGTGATTTGAAGGAGGACATTTACATGAAGAAACTACCTGGGTATACTAAAGGCAGGCCTGATCAAGTTTGCAAGCTCTTGAAGAGCCTTTATGGTATGAAACATGCATCTAGACAATGGTATGCCAAGCTTACCTCATGCTTACTGGCTTTTGGTTTCTCTCAATCCAAATCAGATTACAGCCTTTTCATCAAATCCTCTGATAGTTCCTTCACAGCATTTCTAGTGTATGTTGATGACATCCTTGTGGCCAGTAATTCCCAGGATACCATTGTTGATGTAAACACTTTCTTGAATGATCAATTCAAGATCAAAGACCTGGGGCCTCTTCGTTTTTTCCTTGGCATTGAAGTAGCTCGTTCTCCTCGTGGCATCTACATTTGTCAACGCAAGTACGCCCTTGACATACTTGCTGATTCAGGGACTTTAGGCTACAAACCCGTTCGTGTTCCCATGGACCAAAATCTGAAGCTCAGTAAAGAAAATGGCACCATTTTACTTGATGCTTCTCTTTATCGCCGGCTGATTGGGAGGCTGATGTATCTTACTATAACTCGCCCTGACATTTGCTATGCTGTTAATACCCTCAGTCAATTCATGTCCAGCCCCACTTCTGACCATTTAGCTGCAGCATATAAGATCCTACGATACATCAAAGCCGCTCCTGGACAAGGCATTTTTTTCTGTTAACTCTCCTTCAACTCCTCGCTTATTGTGATTCGGATTAGGCCTCTTGCCTAGATACTAGGCGTTCAATATCTGGCTATTGTGTCATGTTAGGGACTTCCCTTATCTCTTGGAAATCAAAGAAACAACCAGTGGTTTCTCGTTCCTCCGCTGACGCTAAGTATAGAGCCATGGCAACAACATGCTCCGAACTCACTTGGCTTCGTTTTCTCCTTACAGACCTTAATATACCACACCCACAGGCTGCCCAACTTTTCTGCGATAACCAAGCAGCTCTCCATATAGCAGGTAGCCCTGTGTTCCATGAATGCACTAAACATATCGAGTTAGATTGTCATCTAATTCGAGATAAGATCCTTGATGACTTCTTTTCCACTTCCCACGTCCTTACTCACCTTCAGCGACCTTCTCACAAAGGCTTTACCTTCTACCCTTCTTAATTCTCATTTGCTCAAGATGGGGAGTAGTTAATCTCTACTCTCCATCTTGCGGGGGGTATCACAGCTCATAATTACTGATGAAAGCCACCTCACCAATATTGATACAAGTGGCTCCATACAAGATACATCCACTACACATCATCAGCTCCTACCTGGCTAGGGCCTAGGGATGCTAGAAGCTTCTTTTGTTTTGGTTGAGCTGTATTTTCTGTTATGCTGTTGTGCACATGTAAATGCTTTTTTGCCTTTTTACACTGATAGAATCTTGTATACATAGGTAACCCACAGCAGAGCATTGTAATTTCAATTAATCATTATTCAATGAAATAGAGCACAAAAGTTCTTCCTTCTTTTCATACACATTTGACATCAAATGGATTCTTAAAAAAATTATACTTTAGCGCGTCATGTGTTGACCACGACGGTATTTTGGGTCAATGAGTGTTCTAGTGATTGATTTTGATTGGAATTTGTAAATTGGTTACCCATACTTTTATTTTTATTTTTCACTTTAAAAAAGATTAAAGTGAAAGGAAAGTAGTATTACCAAATTTGAAAATCGATAACAACTTTTAGGTCGCGTCGGAATTTTCGATTCTCAGTCTCGCGATCAAAGTTTCCTCTTCGGTGGAAAACCTCAACGGCACCGGTCAGTCACTCTCCCTCTCTTTACGAGTTCATTTGTACTGTTGATGATCCTATGAATTTATTAATTTCTATTCAGTATTCTAGTTTATATTGATTTCCAGTCATTTAGCTGGTGAATTCTGAATATCGGGGTGAATCGGACATCAATATGAACTGTTCGGCGTAGCTAAACTGTGCAGAGATATGTGGTATTTCACTCTCGAGCTTGAGTTGGAATTGGGTCCAAATTATTGATTTTTTACATAAAGCAGTTAAGTAGATGTTTAAGAGTTCAAATAACTGGAGTTTATCCAAGTCTAAAATTTACTGTTTTCCGAGCTGATATGGTTGCACCTTATTAATGGTTGCTATCTTTGCACATTGTTCTTCTTTCTTAACAGTGCCCCTGTACACCGTGTTTAACTCGCATTTCCACATGCAAGTGGGGATTGCATGTGCGAAAAAAACTGGACCTTGTGTCGGATAGAAAAAGTATGATTCCAAAATAGTCCGGTTGGTGGCCGTTCCACTCAATTGCCCCAAATATCAATTGTTTTTGCAATTGTCGCGATAACCAATGTCTCTGGAAATTTACTAAATATAACTTGCGTATATCTATTTTTCATAGACCTGAATGTTTAAATATGTTTGAAAAAAAATAAAAAAAGCATTATTGTAAGGTTATAAACAAGCTATTACTAAAGCTAGAATTCGTGTACATCTAAATAGACGAACCAAACAAATCCGCTTGCTAACAACTCAGTGCTCTGCTATATTTTATTTGTTACCGGGAATACAGCTCCCAGTCGTCTAC
The DNA here is from genome assembly GCA_903798395.1 of Fraxinus floribunda. Lineage (NCBI taxonomy): Eukaryota > Viridiplantae > Streptophyta > Magnoliopsida > Lamiales > Oleaceae > Fraxinus > Fraxinus floribunda. The sequence continues at coordinate 19,356 of CAIGRS010154727.1, read as the reverse complement.
CCCCTGTGTGGTCCACAATTTAGCATCGGCGTAGGGAATGATTTGCAGTACTTGTTCAATGCTAGCTATTGGAGAAAGTAATTAGAGCGGAGAGCCACATTCTTAAACTAGACTAATTTTTTAATTTATACTCTGCAGTTGGAGCTTGAGATAAAATGTCTTGGTTTGCATTTACGCTTCATTCTGTTTCTTGGCATCATTCTTGTTGTTTATTGTTGACGACTACATACAACACCAACAACAAACTAATCTTGGTTCCCTATAAATACTGATGAACTATATGCTTCACACAATATTATTAACTAATAAACATAATTATGTGCTATTGTGAGGACTGAGTTTTGCCAACTGCTGAGTGTTTCTGACACCGTGTAAATCTAAATTATCAAAGCCAATTAACGACCGAGATTTTGAACAAAACCTATACAATGGAAACAGAAATATTAAAGAAGAAAGAAAAGAAGAATCAAAGCATGTAACATGTAATCCCCTTTTGCTTCCTCGAGCCTCAAAGGCGCCCCCACTTTGACTTTTTGAGAAAGAATTGGCTCCTTTTTGGTAAATGTTCACTTTCAATCAATTATTTATTAATGGTGTGTTTGAGCCACATTATTTTGAAAGAATGTATTCTGGAATAGTAGATTGATAGAAAATGTGTGGTTGAAAAAGAAGGATAAGTCATTGATATGATTAAAAAGATTATTTTATTGAAAAATGTGTGATTGAAAAAGAGTAGAAGAATGAAAATGAAAATTTTAATATGTACCAAACATGGACTTAATCTATACTGCATTTTTAAACTGTGTTTATTTTCACTTTGCTTACCAAGACTAACCAAATTGAGGAAGTGAAATTTTCTTAATTTTGATAAAAACAAATTATAATAAATAAAAATTGGAGGAACTATACAAGCAACACATGCAAGCACGCTACAGTGGATTACCAAGTATATAAAGAGATTTAGCTATTACATATAGTGTATGGAGAGACTGGGGAAGGAGGTGGGTGAATATTTATATATGATACATCTTCATCCGCTTGGTCTTTTTCTGATGTAAGGCAAATGGTATTTGAAATATTTAAGCTTAGTAATTGATCTTGAATTCTTAAGTTTCAGCATTGTTATCATTCCACTAAGTTAAACAGGAGTAATGCTTTTATTTCTTGGTATTTACCCCAACAGACTACCACACATGCTGAGGCTTTCGTTAGTAAGTCCTCCAGGAGCTTAATGAACAAAGAGTAGCATCTTTCTAGAAGAAATGGATGAGCTGTCAAATGCCTTCTCATTGCTTGAGCTGGATGTGGAAGATGCCAAGGAACATACTATGATTGCCACAGCTGCTGATGGTGATGGTGAAAGAGTAAAGGAACAAGGTCTGCAGTGATTTTATTTTAAAGATACTGGAGTCTTCTCTATTGTTCCCTTATTTTTAAAATGTGAGGTGAAAGATCCGTTGCTTACTACATGAAGAATAAATCTAATTTTTTTTCTCAAGTTTTAAGGCTAATCAAAATCTAAATAGTATCGTGATGATGAAACTATAACATTCAACCGTTTCTGCATACCTATGGGCAAATATAGTATTTTATCTTTTTGCATGGTTTGTCAGAAAAATTATTCCCATGATGCAGATAATGGTAAGATAAAAGACAACCTCTCAGGAGATGGAACCTCATCAAAAAATGAGAACGAGGGCGAACAGAGCTCAGAACTGATTCGAGAAGAGTACAAGTTGCCACTTGTGTGGATTGACCTTGAAATGACTGGCAAGTATTTGATCTTTGGGCTGTTAAAATGAATATTGGTATTCTGAATGTTATGGATCACCAAATATGTAATGGTAGTTCCATATAAATGTTGATAGAGTATGCCCAGAGATTGGGGCAGGCTGTCCCTACTAGAATATAAAATTAGTTCTTATTAGTTTTGAAGAGGAGTCCTACTTTGTTGTTTGTTGGAATGTTTCATATGCTGATTTGAATTTGGGCTGTTATGAGGAGTTCTCATCCATTAATGTAGCTTGGTTGTCTAGGTGCTCCTGCAATTCTGTCACATTTGCTGGCCGATTCACATATCTTATCCCATAACAAAAACTAAGTTCTCTTCATTATGGAGCACGAATGGTGCTGAAACTCCTTTCATAAAACAAAGACCAAGAGTTCGATTTTGTCCTAGCGGCTGTTTGATTCCCGAGTGTTGATAAACGTAATAGTGGTTCAAATATATACTCATTTTTCGTTACTTACTCCAGGTTTGGTTTTCAATGACCTGCATGCTTCACTTGTTCCTTCCAATGTTATTTTCCTACACACCACACTTTGACTCTCATGTAAATATGCCATGTCCTTGTGTTAGTGGAAGAACCTTTCACTTCCAACCTGCATTGTCTATTCTGTAAGTAGGTTCCATGGCCGTGATGTGACATCCCCCTGAAAAAGAAGAAACTGAATGATGCTCAGTTTCTTTAGTTTGTATGCAGTATTGTGCTTCATCTCTTCTTCTAAGAGCCTTCTCTTGCCGACGTTAGTCTTCTCCAACATTCTTTTCTTAAGTTATCGCCCCTGTGGGACATTTTTCCCTGACAGCTACGGGAGTGGGTGATTGTTATTAAAAGCTTGTAGTAGATCCACTTGAGGATGATTGGCTCTATAATTTCTTGTCTCTTTAAGCCAAAGTAAAATTACTTCTCTATAATCAATTAAAGCTTTGCATTACTTCACAATTTAATCTCCCTTAGGTTCAATTTAAAATAAAGAAAAAGAAACGGAATAGAATATTGCGATGTCATCTACTGGTTATTTCTGTTAAGCATATAGTTTTCCTTTTCTATCAATAATCCATCTTCACGGTAATGTAGTGCTTTGTCACATTTTTCTTTTTGAATTTGGGATTGAATTGAAGATGTCATATTCAATTGGCTAGTATATATTTCATTCTCTCTTTTCAATTAACAAATTATATAATGCATGACTTAAAAGTTCAATCCTCGTAGCCTCATTGTTCTCAATTAAAGAGCCTTGTGAACGTTAATATAATTTGATTTCTTGTATCCTTTACCTTAATACAGGCGAACTAATCTTGTGATTCAGGGGTGCTGGAAACTTTCTTGCTTTTAGATGTGTGTTGTCGTTTTTTTTTTTCTTGCTCTGGGTAAAAGAAAACCAAGATAGACAGCATAGAAAATAATCCCTTCTTTGCTTAGTTTACTTTAATTCTCTGCGGGCCAATGTGTTCTTCATGACAAATGGCAGAAAAACAATTGCTTAAATCATGACTTATTAGAAGAAACGTTATAATTGTGTAAGATCTCTTCTCTCTGTTTCTTTTTCGCAGGTTTGAATATTGAAGTTGATAGAATATTAGAAATTGCTTGTATAATTACAGATGGCAATTTAACCAAGTTAATTGAGGTAACTTCATCCTTTCTTGCTGGAATTTTTTCTGTAGTCATATTTTCTTCTCATTATATTGTGCTATCTTTTGTTTGCTTTTTCTGAATTTTGCATTCTTGTTATGTGTTTTCCCATCTTCTGTGGCTGGAAGTTTAGCTGTTTTTCAATGGTTTAAATCAAATTAAATTCATATGAATCCTGACTACCTGTTTTACTCCCTTTTATTCGATATAGTGCGTCTTTCCATTACCAATGGCCATTGATTCCCTCCCTTTCTTAATTGAGAAAATATCACTGTTTCTTTTATAGGGTCCCGACTTGGTTATTCATCAGTCAAAGGAATGCCTTGATAAGATGGGAGAATGGTGTCAACAACATCATGGAGAAAGTGGTGAGCAGTTTTACAAGTGTAGTCACCTTCTATTGTCATTTTTTATTGCCAGAACGTTGTCATTGTCTCCCAGTTCTGAAAGATACATTTTGTTGCATTTTTTGTATAATCACCTGTCACAAACTACTATTGGTACTTAGGTTTGACAGAGAAAGTGCTTCAGAGTACAATCAGTGAACAAGAAGCTGAAAAGCAGGTAATTGCAGCCTTTTTATCCCAATGAACTGCTTAACACTCGTGTCATGAGGAAAAGTATTTATTTGAAGAATTAATGCTGAATTAAGGCACTATTCGCTTTTTGATACTTTTTTTGTGTGGTTTTGTGCATGTTAATCTTCTAAAGGAATTTTTGTTTCTTACCGTCCTGTCAACTGAGCAGGGGTGATAGGACTCTTTGTTTTACTCGGATAACGTATCATTTTCCCACACGTGTATGACAACATGAACTTCAAAACTTTCCATCTTCTGTGACCTGAAAAATTTGTTCACGCAGTAATATCTGTGTGCACAAGTTTTCTTCATTAATTATCACTATTTTGTGTAGATACAGATTTGATTTGACGGTTTGAATGGGGAGAAAAACACAAGAACATAAATTTTCATGATTCAATTACACAATAGTCTAAATCCTTCTTAAAGGATGCCACCAAATAATTATATATATATATATATAAATTGCTTTCAGAATGAAAACAAGAAGTTCATATCTTCCCAAATGTAAGAGGTTAACTCCTGGAAAAGTTTCAAGAGCAGACAATGACTAGATAAACTAAGAGATTTGACCTATAAATTTATAGTAACATACACTTGAGTGCTGATGAGGCTTATGCTTTGGTTTTACAGAGGGGAAAGTGTGTCCTTCCAAGAAGTGATATTTCATAATTCTAGCAACAGAATTTTTCTTTATCATGATGTTATTGCATAAACTGATACATGCACACGTGTATATTTGAATTAGGTTGCATGTTTTTATTTACAAAACTTTTACGTTCTTGAAATTTTAGCGTAACTTATCTGATGAAAAATACATTGTATTTATTAGGAGTGTCCAAAAGTCCTAAACCGAACCGAGCGGTTCTTCACAAGTTAAATACCCGAATGGGTACCCGATTCGAAAACTGATGAGTATGGGTCGGGTTTCGAGTCTAGACCAAGAACCGGAGAATCGAATGAGAACTAAAACTAAATAATTTTTTTATTTTATTTATTGAATTAATTAAATTATTTTATTTTTTTCTAAATAAATTAAAAAATTAATTAATTAAATCAGATCATTTCATAATTTTAAGCCTTGGGCCTCAATTTTTAATATGGATCACCGACATTTTAATATTAATATCTACTTTTTGGTATTTGTATGCATTGAATTAATGTTATTCCACAGCTAGTTATTTATATATTTTTGAATTGGGCTACGTTAATTTGTAAAAGTTACGAATGAAATGTCATTAGTTATATTTATGTAGTGTTGCTGTAAATGTTAAAAAATTTAATTATGGCATGGAACCGAATCGACCATAATATTGAATTAATGTTATTCCACAGCTAGTTATTTATATATTTTTGAATTGGGCTACGTTAATTTGTAAAAGTTACGAATGAAATGTCATTAGTTATATTTATGTAGTGTTGCTGTAAATGTTAAAAAATTTAATTATGGCATAGAACCGAATCGACCATAACCGAACCGAACCCGAACGGTTCCAAAATTATATTTGGACCCGACGGGTCCATTTATTAATTACCCGAAAATTTTGGAACCGAACCGACCCACGGACAGCCCTAGTATTTATGACATGATCAAAAACCCACTTTCATGATTCAATAATTCAAAAAATATTTTCCTTTTTCAAAATACTGATTGATTTATACCAAGTGATATTTTTCAGTGGAACAAGGTTATGTGACCCATGCTGTTAGTGCTAACTATACCTTGTTTTCTTTTCCTTCTGTTAAATGTTTATAATTTTTACGAGTTATACCGTGACCACTGCCCAATGGTGGCACACATGTTCCACGGTGGACAGATAAAAGTTTGACATTAGTGGTATCAAGGTGTGGTCCACAATCAAATCTTTCACTTCACTTGTCGGTGTCAAAGTTCAAATGCTTAAATCTTTGTAGGTTGTAGAGTTTGTGAAGAGACATGTCGGCACATATACACCTCTTCTTGCAGGAAATTCAGTCTATGTTGATCTTCTATTTCTGAAGGTAAGGAAAACTTTTATCATTTCATTATAATATTTGAAAAGATTTTGTTTCTTTGCAGATGAAATGTTCTGAATTTCTGTTTCTATGTAAAATTTGGAATTTTTTTAGTTCAGTAATATGGGAAAAAAAGAAAGAAGAAGAAGAAGAAGAAAAGGTGATTTTTATCAATGAAGATAAAGAAAGGACTTAGTTGAATGTTATAATTTGTTTTTGACTAATAAAAAATATAATTAACACGCAAATATGAGGTGTGCCCCAATTGCTTAAACTTACAGACGAGAGCAAAATATGGATTAAAAACTGTGGGGTACCAAGAATGTAACCACAATATCAGCACTATAAATGTATGATTTACAACCATTTCTAAACTTTAGTTGTTTCTTGGACCTTCTATAAAATTCACATTATTTCCCTACATTGAATTTTCATTTCGGCTAAAGATTTTCTTTTTGTGCCCCATGGGTGAGACTAGAAATAAGTTTAGATATAGGTTTCACTGGAGAAATATCACAAATAGTTGTGTTTCTACCCTTTCTTTTGAACTTCAGATTTTGCTTGCTGTAAAGCACGATACTTGTCATATTATTAACATGAACTTTTTGGTTGGCAGAAATACATGCCGAATTTGGCTGGACTATTCTCTCATGTACTTGTTGATGTCAGCAGTGTCAAGGCATTATGTCTCCGCTGGTACCCAAGAGGTAATGATTCTGCTCCAATTCCATTCATGCTGATGGATTAGTGAATTTGTTCGTTATTATCACTCTTTTGGCTTTTACACATCTTTTAACTGGCTAAATATTTGACCAACTGGCATTGTTTTTAAGGATATATTATGATAAAAAAACATTGGAATATAACACTTCATTTTGCTCCCACGCATCATTCATCTTAACGACATTAAGGAGGTGTTTAGCTTTAGCTTAAAAGGTCAGATGTAAATAATCAAGTTCAAAAATAAATAAGTTGCTTGTTTTGAAATTAAGATCAGATGTACTTTCAAAATTATTCCATTGTTTTTTTTTACGTTACCTTAAAAAAGTAACATCCGAATTGATTTGAAAACAAAGAGTTGCCTAAACACGAATTTTACTTACTTTTAACCGTAATGAAACATGCTGTAGCTCTAGCAAGTTTCTGAAGCTCCTTCATTTTTGAATATGACTAGACAACAAAAAGGCTCCTCAGAAGGAAAACAAACACAGGGCTCTGGATGACATCAAGGAAAGCATATCAGAACTCAAGTACTACAAGGAGAACATTTTCAAACCCAAGTTGAAGTAGCGATAATGGTAGAGATCCGCAGATTGAGATTATCAAGCTCGTTCAGTTCCAACTCTCACTACAAATACTGGAGTCGAATGTGGAAAGATACAGTTTCTCCTTCTTACATAGAATGACAGTGTAATTCTGTTTATACAATATGAGAATTCAATATGGAGTGTTTTGTAAGTTTGCAACACTTCTCATGTGATTTGCTGCTAACCACGAGAATCAACCTCAGTGTTGAAGTGAAACGCAAACGTACAGTTGTTTGCCATAACACGTTATATAGCTGATATTCAATTCTAAACAGGGTTCTTAACAGTTCATTTTTCTTGAGTGATTTCTTCTCAACTCTTTCTGGAACAGGGACTCTAGGGAATCAAACGCAAGTCATCACGGCCTGAATGAGTCGACACATTTTTGACACTTTCAAATCAGTGTGGAAAAGTTCGCGAGCTAAAATATTTTCAAGTCTACAGGGAATTACCCGTATTGGCTCAGCACGAGTGCACTTAGGCCTGGTTCATGCCGGATAATTTGTCACAATATTCTGTATATTTTGAAATATTTTGGTTCTGCATACCATAATATTCTCTAAAGTTTCTACCGTCTCAAAATCAAAGGGAATTCAAGAAAAATCTTCCACTCTTAACAATGAAATTACAGATATACCAATTACGCTTTTTTTGCTTTCAAATATGACCACAATGCTATATATATTCCACGATCATGGAGAAATTTCAGCAGCAAAAATGCTCCAGGTCCCAATTCAAATAAGCAGTATTAGACTGAACTTTTGGAACCTTTTACAGTCTCATGCACAGCAGAAAAGTCGAGATCCCCCAATCCCATGCTTCTGGCTTTCTTGAATGCCTACACACAAAGGAACAATTGAAATTTATAATAAATAAAAACGAATATGTTTCGTGTATTGTGATTTCCCGTGCTCTCAGTTCGTGTGCAGATTTCCGTAATGAGAATGGCTACAAAGTTCGAATGCTTGTTTGAGCGACTGGAAGCATCAAAATAAATGAGCTCGAATTAACTAATGTGGTACCTCATTAGCAGCAGCTGCAACAGGCATTGGCACTGCATTTTCATCCCCAAGGGCAAGAGCCAACCTCATGTCCTTCTGCTGATGCTTCAAAGGAAAGGCAGGGGAATAACTACTCTGGATCATAGATGGCCCCTTCAATTTGAACATTGGATTTGCAATTGCGCCAAGGTCCTGCCAGGGAGAACCAACCAGAAAATCAGTTGAATGCCATTAGAAGGTGGAAAGGATAGTGTGGACCTAGGTCTGTTTTCTTACCAAGACGTCAAGAAGTGTTTGGGAGTGCAATCCACTTTTGTCGGCCAGCACAAGACCCTCTGAGAATGCATTCATCATACTGCAAAGTAGGAAATGGTAAATGAAGTATCAAGCCTGCCCATTAGACACCTACAACGTGTTTGGAAACGATGATTGCATAGAAGTCGCTAATATTAAGAATAAGCTAAATCTCGTGCACTATATTGTCCAGACAGCACTTAAACATCTTAGCTATGTATTACTTCTTTGCAAAATAGAAAGACAACTTCAGAGTAATATCTTCCAAGAAGCTGAAAAATGTAAAACAAATAGCCAAAGTACTTGATTGTATAATTATTCGTTATGAATGCAAAAAGGATGTGATACAAGTTCGAAACAATTTCATGAAATACCTCTTTCGAGATGAAAATTGGATTTTTTATGTAATTCAATTAAGTTAGATTAGTTAGTCATATGGATGTATATGCAAACCAAAATATAATGAAAACTGTTCTAATCATATGTAGAATTAGAGGGAACCCTCTGGTTGCCAACCTTGGCTCACTATGTTAAATCAAACTATATATATATATAGGGGTGATGGCTGGAGTGGTGAGGGTGGTAACAGTGGCCGGGAAACATTATTCTAAAATGTAAAATAGGAGAAGGAATAGTTACTTCCTCCATATATAATATCACCCACTTTAAGACGGCCAAAGTTTTTAAGGAAAGAGTTGAAAATTTTCAAAATGATATTTTTATTTAAGTGAAGTTAATATGTGAAAGCATAATTTGATTATTAGTTGATTTAAGGACAATGTAAATTATGTTGAGACGGGATATGCAATTTGTGGCAAAGTAAGGTGTTATAATAACGAAGGCATCATTACCTGCCCATTACCATGTTGACAACAAGTTTCATTTTCGCTCCATTTCCAACAGGTCCCAAGAAAAAGGATTTTTTCCCCAAGACATCAAAAGCAGGAAGTACTTCTTCATACAGTGCCTGAAATTTCAAACAAACAGAACATTAAACAGACTTTCATTTCCAGCCAAAACGGAGGACCAATTCAAATGCTATCCGTTGCTGCATTCATGTACAGTTCAAGACATTCATATTTTAAACAAGTCAATGCATCTAAATTTAATGACTTATTGGTAAGATATTAACTGCCATCAAATGTGCAAATTCCAAATAAAGAGGGCTTCTGCAGGTTCCTTTGGAAGCCTAAATGATGTCTCGTTCATTTCTAATCAGATCAGATATAAAGGTATGGAAGAATTTCAGTTAATTAGACCTCAAATTCTCCAATTTATGCCGCAGCGGTTCTGCAGCTGTGTACATGGAGAAAATCATTGGCTAAATTTATACGGCTTCTTTGGATGCTCGCTTTATCTTTCTGATACGGCAGTACATTTGATAGAAGGAAGGAAAGGGCCGTTAAGCAAAGGGTGATTCATGAGAAACGTGTATTTTCTTTCCATTGTTTAGTTAAACTTTAAGTATAAAAGCAAAGGCTCTGTAACTGGTAAAGCAGACATATAAAAGAGGCGTCCACCCGACTGTTCTTTTCAATTCCTTTTGCTTTTCAACCCAAAAAAATTTGAAATCCCTTTCCGTTCTCATTTATATCTTCCGACCAATAGAATATGATTTTCACAGTAACAAGCCTTAGGACATCAACCATGGAAATGAAAAAAGAAACAAGATAATTCACCTTTTCTCCAGCAGCAAGAATCACCAATTGACCATCTTCAGCAGGCTTTTTGCTACCAGACACTGGAGCTTCAAGGAAATAACCACCCTTTGACGTGATTGCCTGAAAGCATCAGAAGATAATAGTATTTAGTGACCAACATGAATGTACATTTCTAAGTCATGTTCCATTTCCCGGTTCCATCTGATTAAACTCAAGAATTATAGATGTAAGATAAAATCAAAATAATAAATACACATTTTCTAAAAGTAAAATGCATCCATAGAAGCTTGGAGATCGACGGCATCAATTGATTTAAAGATCTTAAAAGACTCAGTTGCCATATTATGTTTCTTGTGGATGATCACAACTCTAGTGCATCATCACTGATGTAAAGGTTTTAAAGGATAAAGAGAAAACATATAGTTCTCCATAGCCACGATCTGATTTATCTGGAAGTTGGAAAGTTAATCTTTAGAGCCAAATTGTTTCATCAAAAAGTATATGCATGTAAATATGAATGTTGTGCTTCATTTTCATGTGTGTTATGGGAGATAGATACCTTCACGTAAATTCTGTTAGCATCCAAAAAGAGAAAGTAATGTTGAGAAAGCACATTGAAGAATTCAAGTTTACACAATAGAAGACTTGGTAGAAGCAGCCAAAACTAACCTCGCTAATTTTTGAGGAAGTCTCGGCATCAACAGTTGACATATCAATGTATCCTTTTCCAGGACCCATTTGCTCTAGAACACCATCTTTATCGAAAACCACCTAAATGTGACCAAAACATGCATTATGACTGAGATACTCCAAATCACAAGGTTGTTCACATAAATTATTGATGAGAAATTATCAACTAACTGAAAGGGCTGCAGCCGGATCAGACAGCATTCCAATAGTATACTTGCATTTCTTAATTATTGCAGCAGGACTTTCTCCTACAGTAGCTCCATGCTCCACCAATTCATCGCACTACATATAGGTAGATAAAATCATTTCTCAGAAAGGGGCTGAATTATTTAGACACAAAGGTGATTGCTTAAACTTGTATTTGAAGCAAATTTAAACGAATTGATATCTAACTATAGAGTTAAAGAAAACGCTTTTAGTTGCTGTTTCTCCGAAATGTTATAACAGAATAGAACAGGATCGAGCAAGAAATTTTGAGCTTTGCTTGGGGTACATAGGGGTTGACATAATACTCATATGAGGTGGGACCCACTTCCCTCATGTGAGTATTATGTGTACCATTATGTAGGAAAATTATGTACCACTAGAATTTTCCAAAATGAAAACTGAATTTAAGAATTAGTCGATAAATCAAAATAAAGAAAATTTTCCAATCAGGCATTACATGGAGACTTCTAGATCTCATTAGGTAATCTTCCCCTCCCTAATAATCTATCACTGTTCTCAAGTTCTTACAACATAAACCCAAAGGCATATACTTCTAATAAATAATTGTGTGAGCAATAAGGATAGTTCTGAATAATCAAAACAAAATATTAATCAGTTTATTCTGATACTCACTCGGATATATCTGTAAAACCAAACAGAAACAAAAAGGACAAGGAAAAAATAACCCAAATTTCATAAAAGAATATCATGAATCTGATAAAGTATACTTTTGAGAACACACAAATATTATCAGGGAACATAGATCAAGAATCCCTTGTATACACAAGTACTGTAAACGAATTTACCCGAGACAGAGTGCGATTCCAAACGGTGAGCTTAAATCCATGGCGAAGCAAGTTCATTGACATAGCCTTTCCCATTATTCCCATCCCCAAAAACCCAATTTCCTCCATTTCTATTAGATGCGAAACGAAGCTCACAAATGCAAACTCCCGTCTCCTCTTTCTCTATATATACACGCACAAACAAGACAGACTACCACCACTGCAGTGAGCTACCTAGGATTCGTATAATAGTAGAATATGTTATGATATGGTTTTCTTTTTCAATCACAATACATTCCAACGCAGCAGCTGATAATTTATTATATTTTATTCTTGAAAATCGTTGTCATAAATTAATTTATAAAAGTTTTAGAGTATTATCTGCTTGTTGTTTGCTAATTTGTGACGGAGTTTCATTGTAATGTATGGGTTATGCAAATGGGTTCGTGTTTTTTGATTGGTCCGTTTGGCATCTGCATTTCCACTGTTGTGGGAGAGGGAGGTAGAAATCCAGTGCAACGCCCTATAAATCATGGTATACATTCTTACACTGTCGGACTTGGACCAATGAATTCTTTCACTTTTGTAACATACATTTTGCGCAGAAAATGTTAGGGGTTTCATTTTTAATTTTGAAGTCATTTTGTATTTTGTATTTTATGTTTCGAGAGTCCATTTTGAAATTTTTGAAAACGCGTTCTTTTTGACATTTTATAAAAATATTCCTCAAAATCATTTTCTGGAAAACACGTTCACATGAGTTTCTTCTTTTCCATTCTCCAGCCAAAAAACGCCCCACGCCCCCACCAGCGCCACAACCTTCTACGGTTCTACCTCACAAACCGACCACCACCCACCACCTAGACCATCAAATCCGAGCATCATTCCAACCAGGAACGGATCCAGGATCGAATTACAGGCAGGGCTAATACGAAAAAAATAAAAAATTTTACATAAATTTTTTTTTTCAATTAAGAAAATTATTGGGCTGGGGGGGG